>JAJMHB010000016.1:0-296805 GCA_030582815.1 Ogataea krabiensis
ATTGAGAAGAGCGATTATTTCCTTGGTCTAACTCCTGCTGAATTTTACGATGAAGTCTACAAAAATGTTTTGTAACATATTAATATTCACTATTGTGTATCATACCTGCTTCTCTGTTTTATTTTGATCACTTTTAATCGAAATGTCGAGGTATTTATTTTTGGCGTAAGTAAACTTTTTATTCCCAAAATTATGTGATTGTATCCATATATATGGTGATGAAAATATTCCTACATAGTTGAGATTGAATTTGAGGGTAGGTGTGAATCTTTTATAACAGATATATGTGATCGTTTACATACCTATGAGGTCTGTTATTTAGATATTTTTGGTAGGAGGGCTTTATTACTGATGAGGTTCGTTTGAAAGGGATTCCTTTATTCAAATTTATTTACTTTTCATCTAATAGAAATAAATCTTGGTCAGTTTTTCATTTTAAAGGAGATGCCTTTGGTACAAAGTAAATACAAAATCATGAATATTATTAAAAAATTGTTTTGGGAGATTTTCAATCATATAGAATTTGTGGTTTATAATCTAATTTCAAAATATCTGGATATAAAACATCAGATATATTCACTAGCCCCGTTTCTGCAACGTATTCAGTCCAGTAGTCAATAAGCTGTTCTAGCACTTCAGGATAGGTTTTTGCTAAATCATTTGTTTCTCCTGGGTCTTTTTCAATGTTAAATAATTGCCATTTGCTATCCCCAACAGGTTTTGGTATATATAAAGCCTTATATTTTCCTTTACGGATGGCCTGTTGTGAAAAAAGTTCCCATCCAGTTACCTTCTCTTCATCATGTACATATTCAGCTTTCCCTTGTATATATGTTAGCCAAGATGCACCTCTTGGGGAAACAACCTTCCTTGAACGATAATTGGGAGCTGGATGATGAATACCTGCAATTTCAAGAATTGTAGGCAATATGTCCATCACGGTGACAAATTCTCTTTTGAAACTACCGCTATCTTTTTCAGGAACAATGTTAGGAGAACTCACTATTAAAGGGCAGCGAATTCCTCCTTCAGATGCCCAAGTTTTGTACATGTAGTAAGGTGCAGTTGCGGCTTGTGCCCATTGATCGGAATACCATACAAATGAGTTTTTCTTCCCAATATTTTCAACATTATTGTCATAGTATTTCTTTATTATCTTTGCCATTTGTAATGTATCAACAGATGCGGCTTCAAGCAACATACCTTCTGCTCCATTATCTGACATGAAGAAAATAGTTGTGTTATCAAATTCATCATTTTCTTTGAGCACATCAATAATTCTCCCAATATTTTTGTCCATTATATCAACCATTGCAGCGTACACCTCCATCACTCTGCTTTCAATAGCCTTTTCATTTTCTGATAAATCCTTCCAAGCTTTATCTTTTAATGTTTCAACTTGATGAGGTTGGATATCTTTAGGGATAACACCCAATTCAACTGCTCTCTTAAGTCTATTTCTACGTAAAACCTCTGGACCCCCATTATACACTCCTTTGTACTTATTTATAATTGATTGTGGAGCTTGATACGGCCAGTGGGGTGCTGTATAAGTCAATAACCCAAAAAAAGGTCTATTATTTCTATCATCTGACTTCAGATATTCCAAAAACTTATCGGTGAAAGTATTAGTGCTGTAAAAATCATTTGGAAGATCAGTTTCGGGATCAATTTTTTCCCCATTTTCTTGATAAAGTGGCTCTAGAAACTTCACATATTTTCCTTCCTCTTCCTTTGGGAAATATTTATAATGATTTCCTGCACCAGGCAGCAAAGTGAAGGATTTATCAAAACCACGTTTTGATGGCCAATACTCAGGAGTAAGCCCTAAATGCCATTTTCCAGAAAGAAAGGTATAGTACCCAGAGTCTTGAAGAATTTCCGAAAGGGCAGCCACGCGGTAGTTCAGATATCCCTCGTATCCAGGCTTTCCAGCGAGTTTTTCGGGTAAGAGCCTTGCAAACTCAGCCATTTGTCCCAGCCCAGCAATATGATTATCAGTCCCTGATAATAACATTGAACGAGTAGGAGAACATGCAGAAGCAGTGTGAAAATTTGTGAACCGTAGTCCCTGATTTGACAGTCTATCCAAGTTTGGAGTATCTATCTCACCTCCAAAAGGTTTAGTATCAGTAAAACCGAGATCATCAGCGACGATAATAATAAAGTTAGGAGTTTTCTGGGCCATCTTTTGTTCTTGTTTTATCTATTTCTTATAATCAAGTTAGAAATTAATTATAAAAAAAAGATATTATAGCATAACTGTCAAGAGAGAATTGATTGCATTTAAATACCTAGAGGCTAAATGTTTTTTGACTTCATTACCTCATGTCACATGGGAAAGAAAATCAACTCTTGGCGAGTTTATCAGTAAAGCAAGCATCGACTTTCTCAAAGATAAGGTAAACTATAAATAATAAGAGAAACCAGAATCTTGCAGTTTCCCTAATAATATCGAAAGGAACTTTGTGTCAAGCGATCATATACATAAATTCTCACTTTCTCCTACTTTTCCTGATGTTCTTAATTGTACACCATGGTTTTATTTAGCTTCATCCTCCACAGTTAATATTATTATTCTTTTTGCGCGAAAAACAAAATTCGTTTGCCGAATTTTAAGGCTTTTTTTTTTGGACAAGGGGTCAATTTTTGAAACATCAACTTTGTCGCGAAATGGCTGCTCTTCCTTGCGTCACTGCCTTTGAGAAATTTACCAAACGGCTCGGAAGTTATCATCTACTGAGAAATGATTATCAATACATGAAGTACCTTCTAGTTTCCTGTATTGCAAAAGCAAGCATAATATGCAATAATTATTTATTCATGGTTCGTTGCAGTACATATAAGTTCATACTAAATTAATTGACGAGAAATTTTATCTTCCCAACTTTTTTGAAAAATGACTTTTCCATTCTCCTTTGCTAACAACTTGTTCACCAATATAAAATTATCGGCATCAGAAGTCAATATTGATTCAGTATTGACTTCAGTATCCCAGTTTGTTGCTTCTCTTCCTAGCTTGCAATTCATAATGCATCTATTGTAAGCGGATAAAGGGTCACCGGGATTAATCTTCCAAATGTTTTCATTGTAGCTATCAGACCAAATTCCAGAAAGATTACCTTGGAGCAATGGGAATCGTGTTTTCCCATAATCAACAGCATCTTTTAATATCCACTGATCAGCAATATAATCATAAGATATATTTTTTGTTCTCCCTGGTGCTCTGAGAGTTTCGATAGGAATTGGCTTCATAGTTGAAGGAACGCCCATCTCAGGAGATGGAACTGTTACCAATTTGGAGGAGACAATCGGTAATGCAATTTTTCCTTGTAAAAGACTCAATGTGGCAATTTCCGGAGATGGCCATGCAGAAGGCCAATCTGTTGATGAGAGAGCTAACCTGAGTACATGGCCCGCTCCTACAACAATACCCAAAACATCCATTGGGAATTTAACTTTGTAGGTCACGCCTGGTTCCAAATACTGGGGATGCTCATGAGAATCTTGGTGAGTCAAATTCAATTGACCCCATGATATGAGAACATGTTCCCCTGTATCGGGGTAAATATCCACTAATCTTGCGGATATTAATGCCAATTTCTTATCAGATTTCAAAGACAAACTTAATTCAGGCTCTCCCAAAAGAGTTATAGGTTCTTTAAAGACTTCTGAGTCCCAGATGCAACACTTACCATCCTCAGATTTTTGATCGGCTGGTAAATCACCAGGGAATCCAAATGGGCACCAATTCCCCCTGAACAGACCATGACTTAAATCTGCAGGAAGCTTTACATCAAGTTCAGCAACTTCTGTTGAAGTCATTAACCTGGAATTTTTTCCCAAGTGTAGTTCTAATCTATTTTCTGGTCTTTGTAGCTGATCAACATTTGGCAGAGACAACCACTGACCATCTCTATGAGTGTATGATTCTTTGATAGAACTTGGTTTTTGAACATATCCAATGAATCTTGGAATAGAAAAACTCGAATTACCATTATCTTCAGGATGAAGCCATTTTTTAAACCATTTTAGTGATAATTGCTGGTAATCAATGGCAGGACCTGGAGCACCGACCTCTGGGTATTCATGAACCCAAGGACCAACTAACCCACATGATTCGGGATGTGGAAGCTTTTCAGCCATCCTGAACACCGCAGAGGTATAACCATCTCTCCATGCTCCAATACATAAAATGGGAATATCGACATCACTGAAGTTTTCGCAAATGGATCCATGTTTCCAGTAATCATCGCGAGTTTGATGTTTTAGCCAGTTTACCATCATTGGTTCATCCTTCAGACGTTCGAGCCAGTTCTCTCTCCAAGAAGAACCAACAACAGCTGGATCCTGTGGCTGAACACGAAAAGCAAACATATGAGCACCCCACCAAAGCATATCTGATGCAATCATACACCCACCTCTGTAGTGAACATCATCGGAGTACCTATCGTCTGTTGACATCAAAGAGATACAAGTTTTCAAAGCAGGATGCCTTCTTGCTGCAACTTGTAAAGAGTTAAATCCTCCCCACGATTTTCCAAACATTCCAATTTTTTTATTAGACCAAGGTTGCTTAACAATCCAGTCGAAGACAGATAATGCGTCATCCTGTTCAATTTTGAGATACTCATCAAAAAACACGCCATCTGAATCTCCAGATCCTCTCATATCAACCCTAATAGCGGCAAGACCATTCCCGGCATAATAAGGCTGACGAAGTGAGTCACGATAAGCTGTACCCTCATTTTTACGGTAAGGAAGGTACTCCACTAACGTTCCAACTCTTAAACGACCTTCAATTGCATCTTCGGGTATCCATATATGGGCATTGAGACCACTGCCATCAGGCATTGGGATGTTAACATTTGCTAACATCAGAACTTTATGAGGGAGTGTACTTGGATCTAGTGTTTTCATCTTCAAATTTCAATTTCAGATATTCTCTGATAGTGCTTTTTTCAACTTCTGATAATGCTGATATATCAATCAAGATATGTATGGGGTTTCATAGAATTACTATGAAGAATAGAGTTTTCTCAACAATATTTCCATCAAAATCAGATATAATTTAATCGAAATCGAGAGCAAGATTATAATAGTATGGAACAAATTGGACAAACTTTATACAACCCAAAGATTTCGGACCTTTTTTCGTTGAGCAATAACAATAGGAGCGATAAGAGATATCTTAATCTAATGGTCGTCGGGCCGAGATAATCAACATTGTATCATCCACGACTTTCATCCTTAAAGGGTAAAACCGAGCAAGAATGCGCTTGGTTATCTGTTGTTGATGCATCAATTCGAAAAAATGATGGTACGTAATGAGCTCAGCTAAAGATAACGAAATATTAAATCTGTGTATATAATATTTCATCTTCTTCAATTTCTTGTGAATTTTATTACTACTCAATTATTTTTAAATACAGCAGTTTACGATCATAATTCTTGATGAATAATTGATTCTCATGTCCCTCAAATCATCATCTCCCAAACCTGCGGAACCTGTTTCTGCTGATTATGTATCAGTGGAATCAGGATTGGATGCTGTAATTAGTCACAAGGATAACGTGGCGGTTGAAAAAGGTGACGATGTTTTGGCCAAAAAAATCTACTTGATAAACAATGCAATAGATGAAATTGGTTTTACCTGGTATCATGTAAAACTGTTTATTGTAGCTGGTTTTGGGTACTCTGTTGACTCCCAAATGGAGGTCATTCAACCGACTGTGCATTCTTATATTTCTTATCAATTTGGTTTGGGATATCCTATTGATACTCAAGTCTCTTACATTGGTTTAATATTTGGTGGTATATTTTGGGGATTTGGTGGTGATCTAATTGGAAGAAAGTTTTGTTTCAATACCTCATTGATACTAACTGCAATATTTGGCTTCTTCACTGGTGGAATGAGTTCTTTTTCAACGTACTGTATTTTCATGACTATTGCCAACTTTTGTGCGGGTGGTAATCTTGCATTAGATGTTACGGTTTTCCTTGAGTATTTACCTTTCAAGTATCAGTATTTGAACACCGTTTTGGCAGCCTGGTGGGGATTGGGACAGACAATAACAAATCTTATCGCATGGGCATTTCTACCAAACTTTTCTTGTGATTCCAGAGAATATTGTCCATCCAGTATTAACAGGGGTTGGAGATATACGTGGTATGTTACCAGTGCAATTGCTTTAGTTTTCGGCCTAATCCGTCTCTTCTGCTTTGACTTGAAAGAAACCCCTAAATTTCTTGTTTCTGTCGGCCGTGATCGCGAGGCAGTTGAAAATCTTCAAAGGATTGCGGTTAAGTATAATAGAAAGTGTTCACTGACTATAGAGCAACTTGAGGAATGTGGTAATATTTCTGAAGGATATTACGATATTAGCAGTGATGGTTGGAATCCCAAGAAGATTCTTGGCTCTGCATGGGAGCACTTGAAAATGTGCTATTGTGATAAGATTAATGCAAGATCTACAACATTAATTCTTCTTTCTTGGTTCTTCATCGGCTTTTCGTACAACATATTCTACAACTTTCTTTATATTTACATTGCTTCACACGGCGGTGATACCGGTTCTTCTACTTACATCACCTATAGAAACACCACAATTGATAACTTCGTTGGTGTATTTGGTCCTATTCTATCGGGATTGATGATTCGTTATATTCCTCAACTAGGTAGGAGATACACCATGACATTCGGTGCATTATCTGCCATGGCTATACTTTTTGGCTATACAACAGTTAGAACTCCTGCTGGTGATGCAGGTTTTGGATCTGCAACATATTTTTTTGTTAACGTGTACTATGGTTGTTTATATGCTTACACTCCAGAAGTGTTCCCTGCCAGAGCAAGAGGAACAGGTTCTAGTTTGGGATTGGTTGCAGCTAGAGTTAGTGGATCTTTTGCACCCCTAGTATATTACTTTGGTGCAAAGACAGGAACAGCTATTCCAATATGGGTTTGTGGGGCCGCAATTGGTGTCTTGGGTATCTTTTCTGCACTTATGCCTTTTGAGCCTTCCAAACTTAGAAGTGTTTAGATACTCCAAATCTTATTTGGAATCATCGTCCCTCTGGAATTTATTACCTAAAAAATCATCAGAGGGTCAGTGAATAGCAATGCTTTCAGTAAGGACTGGATGGTATTGAATCAATTTAGAAGCCGGTGTAAGTTGCTTTAATTTCGAATAAAACTATTCTCAGTCATGTAGACTGTTCTCATCTTTATCCAAATATTTAGGGTATGTGTCTTCAGTTCCATCCATTCTAAATTTTGACCATACCGAAATCATATTTTTGCACATTTCCCACTTTTCATTTTCGTACGGACTAAATTCACTTAACATAAGTAGGTTGAACGCTTAATTAAAAGTTGAAGATTAATTTATTATTTAATGCTTTTGGTTAATTAGAGCTTGTTTAATTGGGGTTTTTGCTGTTATTAGATCAAACACATCTATAGTATGCAACTTCGAAAAGCTTTAGCATTGTGACGGAGTGTCTTTCCACTTCATTAACTCCGCTGGTTTGATTAATAGATACTTTTATTAAAATCAAGTGTCAGTGATTAATAAATCTAGCAATTTCTGACCAGAACAATCATCCAATTGAGTCGATTGTATATAACAGCTAATTGAAGAGTTAATTTTTTTCGATTGAATAAATTACCTTTTGTTTACTTAGGGAATTAATCTTTCATTGGAAAGTTTGAAATTTTTAAAGATGTTGGGATAATTATTATATCTATATCCATAAAAATTATTATGAGATCTTGATCTAATATTATTTACTTTCTTCATATCTAAGCTAACATTTTATTCATTACAACTTGATTCATATAGATGCCATTCGAAGTAGTTTCAATTGTGAAAAGTTATTTAAAATTTGTTTTGATGATTTTTTCTCGGAAACTGTATATAGGAGGAAAGTCACGAAGATGCATACCTTCTTGGAAAAAGTGCACCCAGAATCTATCATCAAGATTCTGTATTGAGTGAAGAATCTTCACTCCACTTTTTGCTAATTAAATATTCCATTGCATTATATAGTGAATCTCGAGTTGCCTGTAAATTAACCAAAAAGTGTAGATCCTTTTATTCGAGGAAATATTTTCTATGAATTATGGTGGTTCCTCACATTTGACTGGTGATATTGCATTTAGATCATTGACTCCAATGTCAGAAATGAAAAAATATCCTGAGTTGGAATACATTTTCAAAGAACCTTGTATCAATTTCTATTGGGGACCGAGAATGAATGGTGTCATCTATCTTCTAAAAGGCTGTGACACATCTAATGTGTTTGTATTGTCATCGGATAACCTCCCTCCTGACGTGTACATCGTTCAAGCCATAGAAGGTGAATTGGAGGAAATGTTTCAAAACTGGGACCCAAGACTTCTCAAATTTCTTAGCTTGACTTCAAATACTTTCAAATGGAGACTTCAAACCAGTGTAGAGATGGAGAGTTGGAACCATCCATTAGCTATGTGACACTGTTGGGTGATGCGTGCCATGTGAGTCTGCCATTCTTGGCTCAAGGAGCGGTTGAAGCGGTTGAAGATTCAGGTGCACTAGCTTACCTTTTAGGAAAACTAGAGAAGAAATCACAGATAAATGAAATTATTGAGGAATATGAGAAGCTCACAAAATGGAGAACTACAAAGATTGTTCAAGGTTCCACAGATTGCCAAGGAATTCACCATTTACCTGACGGTGAAGCTCAAAGAATAAGGGACGCTAAATGTGCACTTAATCCACCTGAAGAGGGCTGCCCAGCACGTTGGGCTGATCCTGTTTTTCAAGATTTTTTGTTTGGATATGATGTTTTCCAGGAAACTGCCAAGACTTGGGAAAAAAGTATCAGCCAGAAAGCAGGATATAGAAAAAGCGGCTTGTTGTAGTAATTTTATTGGATGAAAAATTGTTTGTCTTCATATACTAAGTTACATGATAGAGTGTATTTCATATTCCACGTCGATAATAGCGTATGAAAAACTGACTATCTTCATTTCTGTGAGGTGCTGATATGTTCAGATAGAAAACCACCTATAACAAATATTTTTTTGGTATAATTCATATGAAACGGTAAAAAACATAACAGAAAGAAAAGAGTTAAAGAAATTAACAAAAGGAATTTATGTACTAATTGATACAAAAATGAGGTATTTAGACTATTGAGAAATTTTTGTATTACACAGCTAATAATAGATTTGGAAGCTGCGAAAAGCCAAAATACCTCTAGGTTTTAAAATGGTAGAATAGCTTTTGGTTAGAAATGTTTGAAATATTGAGGACTAGAAATATATGGATCAGGCGCTATAACGAAGTTGACATTTTTAAACCTTTATCTATCATGTATTGATTTCATAATTCCAAGTGCATTCTTTATGTACCTAAAGATTCCGAAATCTGAAATGTTTCCTTTAAACTTACAGATAATAACATGCGATACATATTAGAGAAACAATATATTATTATATTTTTGCTACTCCATTATTATTAACTTAATGAACTTCTGACTCATCTATTATGAATCATTTTTGAAAAAATTTTAGAGTTTTTTAACCTAAATTTAAAAGGATTGGGAACTTGAAGTGAAGTTTCTTACCACCAAAACATAATACTTCTATCATATTGCCATTCATAGATGCCCATCTTTATTCCAATCATAGTCTAATAGTTCCAAGTTCAAAGAATCAGGACATCCAACAGGCCACATTTCTGGCCATTGGGGGTTGTCTTTCCATCTCCATTTTGTTTCTAAAGAACTTGACAAAGTTCCTTCCATCTTGTCGACAACGTATTTTCCAAGGTTTGGCAAAAATTTATACATATGGCCTGAATCACCAGCCACAGTATATACTGATTTGTAGCCTTTAACATTGTCAATGATCCAATTCATGTCGTATGTATTAGCATTCCAACATATAGCAGAATCACAGAATGGTCTACGGGACAATTTGGGCAACACTATAGAAAGCATTTCTCTCACTACTTCTCTAGCTTCCCTTGGAATTCCAGAGATCTTTCCTTCTTCTCCATATTTTGGAAGTGAAACTTTCTCACTAGAATTTCCAGCAGGATTCTGAATAGTGTGTAGAGCTCTCATATTTTGCACCACAATTTTAACCCTGTGGGTCTTTTCATCTGGTGGAAACAAAAATCCAAACTCAGTAACGGTGAAAACAGGCAAATCTTTGTATAAGTGAAATTCATCTTCTCTAACTTTAATGTGAGTGACAAATTCCCCCAAACATCTAATCTGATTTCCGAAGTCAACTAAGTTACCTGTAGCAGCACCTGCAGACAAAAGAATCTTGTCTCCATAAAACTTTTTTCCAGATTTTGCAGTGATGTAATCTTTTCCAAAACTTGTTATCATTCCATCATCACCATGATGGAATTTAATATTCAGAGTTTTTGTACAGTACACATAGGTCCTTTCCATTGATTCAGCTGCCAGACCATACCCCGAATTTTTATAAAACTCGATCTTTCTTTGACCAAGATTATTGTTACCGATGGATGGAAAATATTCTGCAACCTCTTCACCACTCTTCATGAAAACCATCTCTTCGTCAAGGCCGAGCTTTTTGAAGTTCTCGATGATACGTTTATGTGTTTGTTTTGCCCCCTTATCCACTTCTTCATCATCAGTCTTAGTTGCAATTAATTTCCCATTATTGATGAAACAACCTTTGTAAAGGGGATTGGATTTCCACTGTTGGATTGCTTCCAATCCTAGGAGACAGTAATCTCTATCTGGGTATGTTGCTCTGATGGACTTGTTGAGATCGTTAGATGCAGCAAATGGTGAAGGCACAGTGTATGGGTCAAATCCTTCGACTTCATAGCCTCTTTTATTCAACTCGATGATCGTAGAAAGACCAGCAACACCACACCCAACGACTAGGACTTTTTCTTTTTTATTACTCATCATGTAAATTAGCCTGTTTCCTTTGTCACTAAAAAATTTCACTTCATGCTAGTTAGATATTCTTTTTCGATCACATTATCACCTATTTATGCTTTTGAGATATCAACAACTACTCAAATTTCAAAATCGCATGATATAAATTACATCATTTTTCTGATCTCTTAGCAGTTGTATTAACCTTTTTTACTTAAGCTCCTTGTTCTGCACCGAATTGGGGATGAGATATTTTTTCAACAGTCGCTTTTGTTACCTTTTATCCTTGCTTTGTTTGTTAGGATATTCGTGCGTGTGCTATTTTTGTGCTGTGATGTTTCGTAACTTCCCTATGAGCAAACAATTGATAAATAAAAAATTAACATCTAAGGTTTTAAGTGGATTTTCGTAACTACAGTGAAATAGGTTGGGTATTCAAATGATGGATTTGCTGCAGTAGTGAATTTTTGAAGAACTTTACTTAGTTTTGGAAATTTTTTGATAAAATCAAATGATTACAAATGGAACTATATTCAGTTGAGCTCCTGAGATTTATTTGGTTTTCTTTCCCAGTAAAACCCCCTACATTGAATTCAATTACTTCAATTTTTGTCTCACTCTCTAGAATTCCTAAAAGAATTCCTTGAGTTATTCAAGTTATCCACGCCTATATTCAAATAAGAATTTCTAATAAACCTTCACCTGAATACAAAATATATCTAGTTGATACTGAAAGTTACTTTTTACCCCTAAATGTAGACGATTTGTGATATATATTCGAGTATCTTAGAAAATTAGTGTTCAGATGGCCTTGACTGTTAATGATCATATCTTTTCTAAGACCACTACTAATAGAGTGAGATACAAATACTTTTCAAACCCGTTTCCTAGAACTTGAAAGCGAGCTATGTTCACCAATATCATTAATAACGACAAGAGACTCAACTTTTGAATCAACGTTACCTGAAGAGTCTTGCAATCCTTCCTTGCCTACAGAATGATTGAAAGCATTAATCGTGGCTTCATCCTTATCAAAGATGAGAGCTATCTCTTCAAGAGAGTGTCCCTTTGTTTCTGGGAAAAAGAAAAAGAAGACAATGCCAATAACAGCCTGACATCCGAGATAAACACAATAAAACTTCCATCCAATAGCCTTCATTGCAATACCATTCACAAAAATACTGAAGAACTGTGTGGCATTAAGGGAAAACATACCTGCAAACAAACCTTTAGATCTGGTAGCTTGAGGCCAAAGTTCTGCAGGATATGCTGTGATAAGAGGGGTGAATGCAACATTGTAAAAACCATAACTGACAAAGATGAAAACGATAATGGCATCCCCTATATCTTTATGCTGCTCCGTATAAACAGCAGTGATTGCTGTTAAACCAACATAAGTCACAAAGGTACCAGTTATGGAAACTAATAACAAGGTTCTTCTTCCCATTTTATCAACTAACATAGATCCTAAAAGGGCAATTGCCAGATTGTAAACTTGTAAACAGGCATTAATTAAAGTTGTTTGCCATGTTTCAACTATCCCAACTTCATTAAGAACAGTAGTTAAATAAAATGTAATTAGCCCAGAACCACTAAATGATAACGCAACACCCATGAAACAGCTGATAAACAATCTTCTGCGATTTCCAGGAGTTGCAACTAGCGATTTCCAAGAAGAAACATTATTTTGCTTTTGTGCTTCAATAGCAGATAAAATTTCGTCCATTTCAAGATCAACTAATGGGACATATTCAGATTCATAGTTTGCATGATACTTCATCAAAATCTCTCTCGCTTTCTCGACTTTTCCTTTTGACGCTAACCAACGAGGACTTTCAGGAGCAAATATCATGATAGGAAATAGAAGCAAAGGTAAAAGACTTTGTAATGCTAATGGTATTCTCCATGAAGCATTACCATCTAGAGTCCTGGTACCAAAAACCACCCATGCAACTATAACAGCGCCTAGAAAAAACATAGAGTGATAACAAGCTGAAAACTTTCCTCTTTGAGTAGGGAAGGCCATCTCATTGATGTAAAGACTTGATGCGTAATTACAGGCAAATGAAAAACCAATGAAAACTCTACCGATAATGTAAGTTGCTTGATTTTTAGCCGCAGCTGCTATTATGGCACCTATCCAAATAAACACAGAACTTGCAACAACAACAGGTTTTCTACCTACTCTTTCACAAAAGTAAGGAACGAATAAAATGATAGCAACAGTTCCTATGAAGGGACTTGCATTTATGAACCCTAGCCATGATCCGGCTGGATTTCCCATGAATTCTTTCCACTGTGCAAGAGCTTGTACAGTGTTTGTAGTAGCGGAGTCATA
This sequence comes from Ogataea krabiensis, assembly GCA_030582815.1. Taxonomy (NCBI): domain Eukaryota; kingdom Fungi; phylum Ascomycota; class Pichiomycetes; order Pichiales; family Pichiaceae; genus Ogataea; species Ogataea krabiensis. The sequence goes on from JAJMHB010000016.1 coordinate 13,253, forward strand.
TCCAATAGCAGAGGCATATAGCATATAGTTTATAATAATGGTATTCAATCTTAATAAATTAGGTCTTTGGTACCATTTTCTGTTATCCTCCGGGAGAACTTCAGCAATTTTTGCTCCAGCAGACTTTGAGTTTCCGGCCATTCTCTGTTAAATTTTGTTACAATTGTTGAAGAGTTACTTTCAATGAAAACTGATCAATTTTTCTGATCTATCGAGACAGGATTTTTCTGCCATTTTATCTGTCATTTTTCTCCACATTTCAGCCTTGTAAGTTCGAGTCTTATGCACTGTAAAGTTTTAGTGAAAACACGCGCGCGCGCCGAGATTTTTTCATTTTCATTTATTTCTATTTGCCATATTTGTCATAGCATGAAGTTTCCATAGAGGAAGGTCGGGGCCTCTAAATAATTTGTCATCCCTTTTCATTGTCTCTTATCATTTCCTGTAATAATGAACCAGTATAAATAGAAACAGATCATGCACTGATCATTTCCATATTAAAGTTGTTATCATTCCGCAGATGCTTCCTATATATTTATCCTTTTAAATAAAGATAAGAGTCAGAAGATGGTATCTGGGAAGAGCAATATGCTCCCTTACATTTCTAAAATCATATAAGGTAAGAAATAGAGATCATAAGGATTTAGATTATTATTTCTTACCACTAGGAACTGCTCCTTACTGAGAGCTATTACTTGCTATGAGCTAGATTCATAGAACATGTATGTAGTGATGTTAAAAGTGTGATCTGTTAAAAATAATTATATTTTGAAAATGTATTACTCCAATAGCAACATAAAATCTCTTAAGATACATATATACATATTAATGAAGTAAAATACTAATCTAAGTCAATGCTAAGATAAATCCACCTTTACCAAGAACCTTTCGCCAGTCAAAACTAAAATCTATTAGAGTATTTTCATTGATATCTCTTCGATCAGAAATGGTCAAATCATAAGACTTCCATATCATCTCTATAGCACTTTGAACTCTAACCATAGAAGTAAATGGAACAGGACTAAGTAAAGTGTTGAATATCTTTAAGACCTCATATCTGTTTTTTTCCCCTTCCTCTCCCAAGGTGAAGGTTGATGCCACAATAAGCAGACACCAAGTGGGGAAAAAAAGGGACCTTCTTTTGGCTCTCTGATCGGCTATAACTTTCAACTTTTCCATTATTGAAAAGACAGAATTTCTACACATTGTAAGATAGTCGAAATGATGAGTTGGAAATACCTTTTTAAACAGAATTATTGAACAATAATAACATTTTGAAGCCAAGTAATATAAATTTGAGCATGTCAGCAATTCTTCAGAAGCATCATTCGATTTAAGATGTTGTTTTGCATTGTCTAGTTTCTCCCAAATTTCCAGAAGAAACTCCCTCAGATCCGATTCATTGCTCAAATCAGGATATTTTCTGGAACTAAAGGTCACCATCTGATATATCAAGAAGAGTATCCTTGGAGAACATCCAAACATATGATCGATACAATCATCCTCATAAAATGAGGTGATAATTGGCCAGGGATACTCTTTCATAAATAAATGCACACTATTGAATTCTAAAGTAGTCAGTAAAAGGATATATCTCAAGGAAAAGTATCTGTAAGCCAAGAACAATATTGAGGAAGACAATATTTTTTCATGCTCGACTAAGGAAAACAAGAGGCAACCTTCCTTGAGGTAATTGATCCAAGTTTGAGATCCCATATCACTAATATCTAAAGAACAAAGCAGAACTATGGTAATAGATACACTTTCAAGAAGATGTGAGTCAATATCTCTTGTTTCCAGTAAATTGTAAAGGGAACAAATTGCATCATTTTTGTATTTGATTGATAACTGGTGGTATGTTTGAATAAGTTTGGAATTCTGAACCTGACTTGAAAGCAACTGTTTCAAAATATCCTGTGAACTGGCAGCTAACACAGCAATATTAAGAGCAGGCAATTTTTCGCATAGGGGAATTATCACACTTCTAAACTCATTGATGCTATACTCAGAATCCGAGAATGATTTTGACCTACTTAAAGTACTTACGTAGTACTGGAATAAGAACCTCTCGTCTATTTTCTCCATATCACAAGAAACAATTGAAACATGTTCATTCTCTAAAGATTTAGATTTGAAAGCAGGATGAATAGAATCAATTATATGTAAAGGGGATTTGTATCCATTGCCATAGAACCCTGAAATTAAGGATAACTGGGAATTTGAGTGTAATAAAAACTTGCTAAACACAATGTCCTCTGGCAGACTATTCAAGAATATCCATTGAAAATTCTGGTTTGGCTTATTTAAGGAAGTACTAAATTGATTCAACGGAATGGAAAGTATAGATTTCCTATCAATGTTCCATATATAACGTTTCACATAATTGCACTGCAAACTCAGTCTTTTACAATTGGAGCAAATTGGTCGAAGTTCTATCAGTCATGATGAGTTAGCTAAATGTTGGTCAATTATATTGTCAATAGTTTCCACTTACCATCACATTTCTTCCGTCGGTCTAGTATATTTATTTAAATATGTCAGTAGTTATTCTTATTTCAAACATTTGGTTATCATAATAACATACTTTTACAGGAACAGCAACCTGAATGAGATCTTTTATAAACAGCCATAGTTTAAATTATTAATGGATTCTTTCAACCAGCAATTGTGAGAAACATCAAATAGAATATTTTGATATTGAAAAATAGAAGTTGATTTTATCATATATTCTTTAGTACTACAGCTGGTTTTGGTTTCATCAATTCGGTAGATCTAAATTTTTTCGAGATGAGGATGATTAGAGAACAAATTTATTTGCGTAGGTTGGAAATACAGGGTATCAAGTTGTCAATAAAATAACGGTGGTTACACGATAAGGTTTTACTGAAAGATTATGAAGAGAGCAAACAAAAAGGAATATCAATCTACTAAGTTTTCACTTTTTATTGGCTTTATTAAAAGAAATCCTTTTCTCCCGTAGTAAAACAACTATGTTATTTATAGCTAGCTTGAAACATAAAATTTTACAGTTAGCATAATGCCAAATGAAAATCTCCCTCCAATAAAATGTCTCTCCAATCAAACTTGAAGAAAAAATTGTATTCTCTTTTTTGAAAGTTGGTTGGATCTTCTATTGTTAAATCATAGATCTTCCACATTGTTTCAATTGCCTTCTGGATTTTTCGTTGTGGACCGAAAGGCCATCTTTTGTCCAACTTAGCAAAAATATTAAACACTCTAAGTCTGCTAATTTCACCGTTAACTCCAATTACATTGCAATAAGAATAAACGAACAAACACCAAAAAGGAAACAGAATATCTTCTTTAATCAATGAGAGATCCGTTAATTTAGATCCCAATTTGCACAGGAGCTCATGATATGTCCTTGGAAAATCTTTCTCTGAATATATTTTCAGGTTTGCAATCCATAAAAGTGTGCAAAAATAAACTTTAGTCGCCAATAAATATGCAGATGAGGTATAGCCTAGCTCTTCATAACTTTCATTGTAATATTGATTAAGTTGGTTCAATTGGTCCCATATTTCGAGATACTCTTGAGTCAAAGTTTTTTCTGAATATTGATTCAATTCTCTTCGGTGATTGATATCAACGAGAGTGTACATGATCAGAAGAAGCCGAGGAGAACATCCAAGCACATGATCCACCTGATCACTCTCAAACATTTCTCTTATAATTCTCCAAGGACACTCATTTCTAAAGTTTTCTAAGTTTTCTCCTTTCAAAGTCGATAGGAAGGAAATAAATCTTATAGAGCAAAATCGATAAACAAAATTGAAAATTGATGAAGACAAAATATTCTTGTCTTCGACGACTGATAATACAAGACATATTTCCTTTAGGTAAATAATCCATTTCGAGTTACTTCGATCATTGATCTCCATTGAACAAAGGAGAACAAGATTGACACTTATATCTTCTAAAACAGATATATTTAAGTCAGAAGTCATATCCAACATTTCGTATAACCCATTGATAGCCTCATTTTTGTGTTTGATGTATAGGGAGTAGAAATTGTACATTCTATCTGAGTTCTTTTCATTGATTCTCTTTTTTGATTCAACAGATGTCAACTCAAAGGATGCAAATGCGACAGCGGAATCATACATACTTTTTATGTTGTTGCAATGTGGAATAATAAGATAGTTGAACTCATTCTCTATGTGGTTTGGCTTGCCAAAGCATTTAGAGTTTGATACCGTTTTGCAATAATAGTCAAACAAAAATTCTGGAGTATAATCAGAACAACAACCTAAATGGGAATTAGTGGAGGTAGATTCATCCAACCTGTTTTCGCAATATGATAATGGGACATCATCATGTGGGAACATGCTATTATTATCCTTCGAGTCTTCCGTCTTTGATTGGGAACCATGATAAATTCCTCCAAATTGATAACTGAGACTTATTTCCCATTTTGTGAAATTGATCATAAATGAAGGAGATATGAGAATTGGCTTTGTTTGATTATTCGAACTCGAACTAAATTTTGATTTTTGTAGAAATATCTGATTTTTTTTCCACCAGTTTGTGGCTAGAGTATAGCAGCAATCTAAGTTCAGCTTTTTACATCTTCCACACTTGGGTCTTGATTCATCACATTTTCTTTTGATCTTTTTGCAACAAAGGCACCCTGCTCGACCAGTCTTCGCTTTCTTTTTCTTATTTTTTTTTATTCCAGCATCCCGATTACATGAGGTGTACTCATATTCTAGCGGTCCATTCATATCGCTATTTATAAATCTGATGTAGTCTTCCATCTGTTAAGCAATAAATTGTTCAACGAGTTTGTTCATTAAATTCAATAACTACAAATACTATATGTTCTTTCGTCTCTGTCAAAATACGTAACAAAAACTACTCATTTTTTTATTAGTTTCGCCCCTATTTTTATTACTTCCAGGAATTTTCGACCAGACCACCAGACGCGACTGTGTTAGCAAAATTTATTGACAAGGAAATTACTGTTACATAACTAGGAACTAAAGAAATCAGAAAGCTGTGAACTAACCAGCAGTCAACAGAACACAAATTAGAATCTACTATAATTAAAACTTCGAGTTTGAAAATTTTCTCCCGGTGATGGGGATACCTAATTAGTTTGCTAACCTTTTCCTTACAACGGGGAGTACTTTTAAAATATCCACCAATTCTTGGCGAATGATTCTATCCCATCCAAATTCCTAACCGTTGAGTACTGGTTTCTATTTCAGTTTCCTAAAATGTATACTTAACTTGATCACTAAAATTGGTGAATGATCACTTGGTAAATCTCCCAAATTTTAGTCGAAACTAATGCTAAAATATAACATCTTTATTGTTCTCCAGACTCATTTGGAAATAGAACAATAATGTCTGACGATATCGATTTTTAGTCAATACACATCCTTGAAAACAATAGAGAGATAAGCAGAGGCAAGAACCGCGACATGCATGAGGAGGAAAGTAAAAATTATACCCTCGAGAATAGCCCTCAAGTCGGAAAAATTACTATCAAAAAATACTCTATTATTTAAATACTAAAAGCTATACAATATGAGATCTTAAAATAAGCAAATTTTAGTCAAATAGAAGATTAGTTTTTAGTCAATTTGAAAATTAAAGTAATTTTCTCAAATTTCGCAGTGAGATATATATATATGTATATAGATATATCAATGTTCTAAAAGGTTCCCAAGCTTGTTATTTCCCCTCCATTGATGCCATAATTATTCTGGGTAATACAAAATAAAGATGTCTGAAAGAAGAGTGCATATTGCTATAGATAGGGGAGGAACATTTACCGATGTCATTGCAATGATCCCTGGGGAGAATGACTATGTGGTGAAGTTGCTATCTGTCGATCCGAACAATTACAAAGGTAGGTAGAATTCCAACAATAATTATGAAAACTCAAAACACTAACAACTAAATAATACTGAAGATGCTAATATCGAAGGAATTAGAAGAGTATTGGAGCATGTAACCAAAAAAACTATTCCTAGAGGAGTTCCTCTGGATACATCTCCAATCGAATGTATTCGTCTTGGAACAACAGTTGCAACAAATGCTTTATTGGAGAGAAAGGGTGAAAGAATTGCATTTCTAACCACCAAAGGATTTAAAGATTACCTACATATCGGTGACCAGAGTAGACCTGACCTTTTTAAGCTCGTTATTCAAAAGCCAGGAGTACTTTATGAAAAAGTCATTGAAATTGATGAAAGAGTTACCCCCGTTGCGTATTCTGAAGATCCGCAGAAGCAAAGCTTCAGAGAACTCTTGGACGGTCAAACCTATGTTGAAGGGCAAACTAAGGATGTCATACAAATCCTGAAACCATTGGATTTAATGGAATGTAGAAAGCAGCTACAGCAATTAAGAAATGATAATTTTGAATCTCTTGCAATTTGTTTAATACATGGATATAATTTCCAGGAACATGAGTCCCAACTAAAGGAGCTTGCGATAGAGTTGGGGTTCAAGTTTGTTGTTACTTCTCATGAAACTATGCCAACAATCAAAGCAGTTCCTAGAGGACAGTCCACTGTTGTGGATGCTTATTTGACACCAATAGTTAAACTCTATATTGAGAATTTCCTGAGTGGTTTCAGAACTGATTTTGGGAAGTATACTAGAATTGAATTCATGCAATCTGACGGTGGTTTGGTCTCGCACGAGCATTTTACTGGACTTAAATCTCTATTATCCGGACCCGCGGGTGGTGTTGTTGGTGCTGCATTGACTTGCTACGATAACGAAAATAAGAAACCAATTGTTGGGTTCGATATGGGAGGAACCTCAACAGATGTTTCAAGGTTTGCAGGAAAATATGAACATGTGTTTGAAACTCTAACAGCTGGAATAAATGTTGCAGCACCTCAGCTTGACATAAATACAGTGGCTGCTGGTGGTGGCTCAATTTTATTCTATGAGCATGGAGTTCTTAGAGTCGGTCCTGAATCTGCTTCCTCACACCCAGGACCCGCATGCTACAGAAAGGGTGGTCCTCTGACAGTCACAGACGCCAATTTATTCACGGGTAGAATTTTGCCGGAGTACTTTCCAAAAATTTTTGGTCCAACGGAAGATTTGCCATTAGACTATGAAATTACCAAAAAGAAATTTGAGGAACTAGCAGAGATAATAAATAAAGAAAACCCCCAATCTCCCAAAACAGCTTACGAGATTGCTCTCGGTTTCTTAAAGGTTGCAAATGAAACTATGGCAAAGCCAATTAGGCAACTGACGGAAGCTAAGGGATTATCTGTTTCAGATCATGACCTAGTTTCATTTGGGGGTGCGGGATCACAAAATGCCTGTGATTTAGCATCTATTCTTAAAATCAAACGTGTCATTGTCCATAAGTACTCATCTGTTCTTTCTGCCTATGGTATTGGATTGGCAAATGTTGTTCAGGAGATACAAGAGCCTCGGAATATCCCATACAGCAAAGATGTTATTTCTAGCTTACTACAAGATTGTGAAAAGTTAAAATCTAAGGTCAAAATCAAGTTGTTGAGTCAAGGTATCAGAGAAGAAGATATCTCGTATGAGGTTTTCTTTAACATGGGATTCAGTGGTTCTGATACCAAGATAATGGTTCTCAAGCCAGAAGATGGAGACTTCCTTAGTTCCTTTGTTGCTATTCATGAGCGCGAATTTTCCTTTGTAGATGATACCAGAACAGTGATAGTCTACAATTTAAGAGTCAGGGCTTCCGGTTCGTCTTCAAATGTTATTGGAAAATCCCCTTATGCTGAATTGAAATCCATCATCAAAAAACCAGTTGAAGAAAGACAAGAAGAAGTCACTAAAAAGATGTTCTTTGATGTGGGTGAAAGAAATGCAAAAGTTTATATGCTGAACAAGCTTGATGAAGGCTGTATTATTTCAGGACCTGCTCTGTTACTTGACAAAACACAAACAATATTGGTTACACCAAATGCTACAGCTACTGTACTCCCAAGTCATGTTATTATTGATCTAGTATCTGACTCTAAACCTGTTCTGACTTCTGATGTTGCAGATCCAATTCAGCTAGCTGTGTTTGCAAATAGGTTTATGTTCATTGCAGAAGATATGGGTCGTACATTGGCTAAGATCTCCGTCTCAGCTAATATAAAGGAAAGAATGGACTTTTCCTGTGCCTTGTTTGATGAGGAGGGTAATTTAACAGCCAATGCACCACATGTCCCTGTCCATTTAGGTTCAATGTCATTCTCGGTTAAATATGCGAAGAAATTCTGGGGAGATTCGATCAAACCTGGTGATGTACTCTGTACCAACTCTCCTCAATGTGGTGGAACACATTTACCTGATATCACATTAATTTCACCTGTGTTTGTTGATGGTGTAATCAGATTCTTCACAGCGTCGAGAGCACATCATGCAGAGATTGGTGGCACGGTTCCTGGTTCATGTCCTCCAAATGCACGTTTTTTGACAGAAGAGGGTGCAATTATTCATACTTGGAAAATTGTCAAAGAAGGAAAATTTGATTATGAGGGTCTCCATAAGTATTTTGTTGAGGAACCGGCACGGTATCCAAGTTCTTCGGGTTCTAGAAAACTTAAAGATAATATTTCCGATTTGAAAGCTCAAATTGCTTCCAACCAAAGAGGAGTTAATCTACTTCATGATCTTTTCAAGGAATACGGTACAGAAGTTGTCTTATTTTATATGTCGAATGTTCGAAAGTCTGCAGAAACTGCTGTCAGGAAGTTTTTGAAAAAGGTTGCTATTGAGCATAGAGGACACCTGCCATTACGGGCAGAGGAGTATCTTGACGATGGTTCTAGATTGTGTTGCAGTATTGACATCAATTCTGAAACAGGAGATGCTATATATGATTTCACCGGAACCTCCAGTCAGGCTTTCAATTGCTGTAACGCTCCTCCTGCTGTCACCTATGCATGTGTATTGTATGGACTCAGGGTTCTAATTGGAGCTGATATCCCTCTTAATGAAGGTTGTTTAATCCCTCTGAAGATAGTTATTCCTGAAGGAACAATATTAAACCCATCAGTTGATGCTGCAGTGAGTGCTGGAAATGGAAATACTTCTCAAAGAATTAATGACGTGATTATGAAATGTTACCAGTTAACAAGTGCTGCAACAGGTAGTATGAATGTTTTACAGTTTGGAAGATCCAAATTAAGGTTACCAGATGGAACTGAAATTGATGGTTTTGCGCACCTTGATACAATAGCTGGTGGAAGTTTCGCTAGTTATTTAGGGCCAGGTTATACAGGAGTCCAAGCTAATATGACCAATACTAAGATTACAGATCCAGAAATATTAGAAACAAGGTATCCTGCTATCTTACGTGAATGGTCAATCAGACATGGAACAGGAGGAAAAGGGAAGTTCAAAGGAGGAGATGGACTACAGCGTATCACAGAATTCACTACTCCGCTTGATGTCTCTTGTGCAGCTTATCGCCGTGTTAATGCACCATATGGATGTGCAGGTGGTGAAGATGGACAGCGTGGAGAAACTTTATATGGACGTCGGAAACCGGATGGTTCCATACAATGGATTCATTTAGGTGCTTTTGCTCAATTATCGGTTCAGGCGGGAGATTTAATCAATTTCCGTACCCCTGGAGCTGGTGGTTTTGGATCTCCAAATGATTCAGATGACAAACAAGTTGTTGGTAATCACATCACTGAAGTTAATCCCGTTTTTGATTATGTTCCTATTGCTGGTGGTCGTCTTGCTAATATGATTAGTACTGCTAATACATCACAGTAGATGGTAAATAAATATAGTTTACTTTTAGAACATTGGTTATTAAGTTTCAAAACTGTTATTTAAAAGTTGATAAACTGTATTAGCTTAGCCTTGGAACCCATCAAAACTGTTTCTTGAGCACTCATTAATTTTTAAAGCTTTGAGGGGCACTTGATGATGATTGTAATACACTACAGTTAGTAAACTTTAATAACAGATAGATAGGACATATGCTAAATGTAAAATTTCGTTAGTGTTCGATTTTTTTGCTTTAAAATATCATTCACCAGTAAGTGACTGGTATAATGTTGATCTTGGTGTCTAGAAATTTAAAAATATCTTCTTTCAATGTTTAAATTATCTTGTTAATTTAAATTTCGCGGTTCTTTTAGACGCTCCCACTCTCCTGATGCACGACTACTTACTTCTTTTGTTCAACATACTTGGAATATATATCTATGTTTAAACAAGAACCTAACTATTATAATGTAGTCAACATAATCCTTCTTTCATTTGCAAAAAACTCTTTTCTTCCTTCTAAATATCAATTGTATATTTCTCTTTCATAATCAGAGATAATAAGAGATTAAAAAGGGCGTCTTGAATATTGGCATTCCCTCTTACTGGAGGGAATGTTTTTATATGCAAACAATAGTAACAAACGGAGAGTATCCACAAGATTCATAATGAACTAATTTTTTTTGGCGAGACTTTTATAGAGCGATCTGAATTTCATATATTTTGGAAGTAAGACGGATACATGACATCATTGTAAACATAGCAAAACGCTCATGAATAAAACGGGAGAAAGAATAAATTTATGATGATTGGAGTATAAAGCTCCTCATCAATTTTTTGCCTTTTATTGTTAGCTTTTGGCCGGAGTTCAATAGTATATTCAATATATTTTTATCAACAGTTGCAATCATTGAGAAATGAAGCCTTGGGTTATATTTTGGGTTTATATTATGTACAAATTTGATAAACATAAATCTTGTTTCGAGATAATAACAAAAACAAAAACAAAAAGTCCTAAAAGTAATTGGTTATTTTTGAATGTACTATGGTTGGTTATTGTATTCAGATGGATAAGAGAAACTGGTACCAATAGACTATCGCGAATCGACAATAGCTTTTCCATACTCATGCTTAATACTGGCATTTTCCAGTATATAGGAATACTGATTGTTCCCTCTCGTAGCAAGGTCTTGCTTCTAGAACCCGTCAAATTTTTTATAGTGCCGAAGTTATCTCTTTAAAAAGAATTAGACTAAATAACTTATGCAACAGGTGCAGGACACAGAGCATTCTCCCCTCTTCTATTTTTGTCATGATCTCATCTTAATCAATTCAAAAATCATTCACTAGTAAACTTAAAACAGTTCATTATTTTAAAACAGATAATCCATTTTATCCGTTTTAGTAAATTTATACACCAAGATTATGCAAAATATTATTATAGCACAAGATCTATCTCAACCCCAGGTTACCAAAGTGAGGAGAACATATGCTATGATTGAATCACTCGCATATAAAGATGATTGGAAATACTTAATTGCTTTTCTTAGCTCCAGAATCGGATATGATTTACATTTGTGCATTTTTCAGATTAATAGAGGAAAAAAGATACCACAGCAATTTACTATCAGAATCCCGTAATTCTCCCTATGCGAATTGATAATCATTTTCTTATTCATCACATAAAAATCTCATGGGCACAAAAATTTTCTTGCAGATATTACCGTTAAATCGAGAAAAATATATCTTAGGTACTCAGGAACTTTAGAAGAGAATATATTTGAGAGATTAAATTTGGAAACAAATTAAAGTATTTGGGATACCCATTTAAGCATTTTTAATTATTTGGAAAACTTTTTTGATTGAAAGAATAATTTTGATTCAATCAAAATTGCTTTCAGTGGTTATACCTTGTCATTGGTAGAGACTTCAACCTCCTCGACAGAAGTAACCGCCTGAAGGTAATTCTCATTCACTTTAGCGGCCTCTTCACCATCTCCAAATAAATCGGCTACCTTTTCCAATGGAACACCTTTTGTTTCAACAAAGAAATACCAGATAGCAGGTAAAAAGAGAACATTCCAAGATGCATTTAGTAAGTAAAAGTTTGCTTTCATATTATCCATTCCTATGGGTAAAAGGAAAGTCATCACCATACCGAAACCATAATCAAAAAACTGTAGTAACGTAACACCTGCAGCTCTGGTTTTTTGGGGGTATATTTCAGGAGTATAAACTGAAAGTAAAGGTGTGAAACAATAAGAATAGAAACCCGAGAACATAAACATCATTGCAATTGCACCATATTGTCCTGATGTATTGGTTCCACTTCCATAGAGTTTGACCAGTCCGCCTAGAATAAACATACACACAATTTCTCCAGACATTGCAATAAAAGCTTGGATTCTTCTTCCTATATAATCAAATGTAGCACATCCAATGACGCAACAGATCAAGCAAAAGGCATTTCGAATAATTGCAACTTCTAATTGTGTGGAAGTGTCTTTCACACCAGCTTGTTCTAATAATGTGGTAATATAGTAGGAAGCAATGGATGATCCAGACGCTTCAGCTGTTGCGGCAACAATTAAACTTATCATGGCACGTTTCAGATTTGCTTTTGAGGATATAACTTCTTTCCAAACTGAATCTGTGTGATAAATCACTTCTTCTGCAATAATTGCTTTTTTAACTTCATTTATTTGGAATGATGCAATTTCATTATCTCCATCATTTAATGCTGCAAAGATAGACATAGCTTCTTCATCTCTTCCTTTCATTATTAACCATCGTGGTGACTCAGGGACAAATGCTAAAGCAATGAGAGAGATAAAACACGGAATGAATTGTGTAAGCAGCGGAGCCCTCCAGCACCAATTAGAGAGTAACTTTCTTGTGCCAAATGTAATACCAGCTGCAATGAGTGCACCGACATAATAGCAACTGTGAAATGTACCCATGATGAATCCTCTGGTTCTTGCGGGAACTATTTCTGCAACCAAGGGGGGAGCAGCTCCATAAAGGAAACAATTACCCGCCCCTGCTATCAAACGTCCAATAATCAATTGAGCAATTGCTCCAGAGTTTCCATGATTAATACCTGATGTTGACTGAATCAGAATCCCAATCATCATGATTATGTTTGCCAAAAAAATTGATAATTTACGTCCAAGTTTATCCATTGCCCGCCTCAAGATCGGAATAACAAGGAATCCTCCAATAAATAGGGATGCATTGGTCAAACCATTTGTGTGACTATTAATTTTAAAATAACTGACATAGATATCCAAGCTGACCACACTACCCATAATGGACATTTCCATGCCTGAAGACGTAGGGTTTGCAATAGCAGTAATCCATGCCGCGAGAATAATACCAGATTTTGACTTTGCTGTTATCATGTTAAAAAATGACATAGTTTCAAAATCAAATTGTTTTGAAAAACAACTTGAATTATTGCGAACACTTCTATACTTTTGTACACTGTGGAAATTCTTGAATTTACAATTGGAGCTTTTCACCATATAAATAGATAAATATAGTTAACAATATTTGATCTTCATGAAAAATTATTGGATGTGATTTTCAATCTTATCATGTATAAACTCATCTTTTCATTTCTGCTTGCATTGATAACAGATGGCAAAATCGATAAGAAAAAATAGAGTTGGCCGCGGCGGCCAATATAATATAATTTCACCATGAAATTATTCACACCCAAATTTGCAACCCGCAAAATTGGAACATATGAATTTTTAAGGTTCAAGTTGAAAGCGGAGTTCAAATACAGCCAAATTCTCTTAAGGATTTGTAACAACCCAGAAAATATATTGTTTCTTCATGTTCTCAACTATCAGAGAATTGAACTCACACAAAGTTCAATGTCGCGATTAAACTGGAAAGCGTCGGCTGATGCCAGGCGGAATCGGATAATTATTCCAAATGATTGGGTCTTGAATTCAAAGTATTTGAAGGATATAAATGAATCATCTTCAGTTTCTGTTCTTGATATACCTGAAAAATGTGGGATACTCAATCAGAGAGAACTGAAAATTACAGATGCATCTGCCTCAAAAGTTTTAGAGGAATTAGTAAGTGGCTCCATCACTAGCTATGAAGTTACATTGGCGTTTTGTAAACGAGCGGCAATTGCTCACCAATTGACAAATTGTTTAACAGAGTTTTTTCCAGATGAGGCTTTAACTCATGCAAAGGCTCATGATCAACATCTTCAGAAAACAGGAAAACCTCTCGGTTTACTACATGGCCTTCCGATCTCCCTTAAAGAAATAATCAACTTAAAAGGCCATGAAACTACATTTGGATATGTATCCAAAATTGGAAATATAAAATCAGAAGATGGTCTTATTGCTACAGTAATAAAATCTACTGGAGCAATACCTTTCTGCAAAACAAATGTTTCTCAAGGCTGCTTAATTGTTGAGGGACAGAACAATCTATTTGGAACCTGCCTCAATCCGAATAATCTGTCTCTAACAACATCTGGAAGTTCTGCAGGAGAAGGAGCTTTGGTTAAAATGAAAGGATCACCGTTAGGCATTGGAACTGATGGTGGTGGCAGTGTAAGACTTCCAGCCCATTCGAACGGTATTTTTGGATTCATACCTTCAACTAATAGGATAACAAAGTTGGGAATAGGAGATGATGAAGATCCTTTGACATGGGTTCAACCTCAAATTGGAGTATTAGTCAACGATGTTGAGATGATTAAAACTTGGGCGAAAGCTATGACGAATTTTCCGTTAGAGGATTATGATCCAAATTGTTACGGAATCAAGTGGCGTAAACCTACATTACCAAGAAAACTAAAATTTGGGGTGATATATCAAGACAATGTTGTAGAAACAACACCTGCAATGTTGAGGGTGTTAAAGGAAGTCACTAAAAAGCTGAGAGATGCAGGTCATGAAATCGTTGAAATTGATGTTGGCATATTACATAGAAAATTGACCGAGGTAGTTTTTCAGATGTATATCAGTTCAGGATGTTGTGATTATCTTCAAGCTATCAAAGATAGTGGGGAGCCATTTATACCCCGCTGCTGCGGATCTGCAGACAAAGGTGTTTTTACTATAGAACAGGTTCATCAGTTGGATAAACAGGCGGGAGAACTTTCTCAAGAATACCTAAGGAAAGTCTTTGTTAAAAACAAACTACATGTTTTGTTGACTCCATCATCTCCAAATCCTCCAGCACCACATGGAAAATATTCCACAAATTCACTTAGTGCTGTTTACAATTGTCTTGGTTACGCAGCAGGTGTTGTCCCTGTTGGAACTGTTGACCTAAAAAGAGATGCTCCAGATAAAGAATACTTAACCAAAAAACCAATTCCAGATCTTGATGTAAAAAAGGTTTTTCCTTATGATTACTACGACAAGTATGTGCGGTGTGAACTATACACAAATATTGAGAAGTTCAAAAATGCGCCACTCAGTGTTCAAGTAGTTGGAAAAAAGTTTACTGATGAAATTGTTGTAGAGGCCATGAAAATTATATCTGATTTGATTTAAGTGTTATATGCATTCTTCACAATTTATATAAATACACGCATATTTTTAAAGAAAATAAGTTTCAGATGATTATCTCATTTGAGAACATTCATTAATTGAAAATCGTTATTCTTGAGCCAATCCAAAAAAAAATCTCCCTCTAATTCTAAGCCCTCAAACTCATTATCCTCGATGCTCTCACATACATTTACTTCAGGAGATGTGGTTACACGTTCTGCCAAAAATCTAGCACCATCGCTTTCCGTGGTTCTTTCAATACCCTCAAGCAAATTCTCAAATCTGAGCAGCGCCAGTTTAACATTTGAGGATATTTTTGCAATTGATCTTATATTCTCGTGGTGAATATGAACCATCTTTTTCCATTCTTCAGATTTTTTGTTTTCCACATAGAAGCCCAAAATTACAATTCCAACGATACTTAAATTAAGTCTGGAAAAACTCCACCAGTTAGAATTCAGATGAACAATTCCAACCTCTGAAAGCAAATCAGAAAATTTTCTACAGGTAGTAAGAGCAAGTTCACTAGCTGTGTTCAAAGATGATTTGTTAGAGTATAACATGTATTTACAGCACGTTAACAATATTGTTACCTTTGCTAAATGTAGTGAAAGGAGCGTTCCTCTGAGATGAATATATGGTTTTTCTTTTGGAAGATATAACTCTTCAATAGCTTCTGTCCTGGTAATCAGCTGGGAGCAAACAAATATCATTTTGTCAGAATCCATCTTCTGACAAAATAAATTTTTAACCGAAAAGAAATTTTTCAATATATCATCTAATATCTTTGAATAGTGAACCATCACTATAAAGTACTTGACTCCTTGCGTGTATACCGCGGATTCTGTCAGATTATTATTTCTCTCATCATCGATAAAATCATCTTCACGTATCATTTCGACATTAAATTCATCTTCATGTATATGACTAGGCCGAGACAATCCTAATGACTCCCATTTTTCTTGCACATATGTTACCCACCAAAGTCGCCTTCTGAGTCTTTTTTCTCTAAGAGGAATATTCCAAGAGGAAGGTTCCAAGTGCAAACCTACTTGTTGGCACATTCCCACTAAAGAAGTTGTCAACATCCAAGCATGTGGAGTATTAGCATCTCGAATTAGAATAGGATAAGATTGAAGATACAATAGAGATGCTTGAATCGACTGTAAAGTAGCTGTAGCAGATTCCAAAGGTAAGGCTCTGATAAGATAATCAGAAAGTAAATATATTGTACGATAATGCTCTTCCTCACTCATAGAATTGGCTAAAAATTGAAGTGCTTTCAAATATACTGCTGCAAGTAAATTTGATGTAGTGCGCTCCTTTTTGAATGTGATTTTATTGATCACGGGGAATGATGGATGTATCTGTTCAAAAAAAATTTCAATCAATTCCTTTTGGCGAGGATGGATAACAGAGTTAATCTTATCA
The DNA here is from genome assembly GCA_030582815.1 of Ogataea krabiensis. Lineage (NCBI taxonomy): Eukaryota > Fungi > Ascomycota > Pichiomycetes > Pichiales > Pichiaceae > Ogataea > Ogataea krabiensis. Next base: position 29,965 of record JAJMHB010000016.1, read on the forward strand.
CAGCTATACTTGTCGGGTACAGAATCCAGATACTCAGAAGGACAGAGAGAAAAGTAAATAGGATGGCCCTCAGAGGCATTCTTATACTGAGAAAAGCTAAGCCTATTCAATAACCATGGATCTACATCTCCAGTAAATCCCACAAAGACACTGGTATTTCCATTATGGTACTCTAAGGAATCGTTTCCAGGGATCTGTGAATTATTGTTGATGATTTTAGAAGATGATTCATGCCAAGGTAAAAAAGACTTTATTTCTAATCTTGAAGGAGTAGAGGAATCAAGAGGTAGGCATACCTTTGGTTTCCCTGGTTGGAAGTCTGAATATCTGTGATTTGCAGATACCTTGAGGTTTCGTTTTACTGGAGAATCAGTAAATGTGCATTTCTGACCTCTAGCAGCACAACTTGAACAATTCTCACCAATAGCTCGCATACATGCCGACTTTCTCTTTCTACAAGCATCACAAGGCCTGACCTTTCTGGATCTATACTTTCTCTTTACCGAGAAATCCTGACCAATTTCAGCTATGCCACTTTCGTTTGTTCTAGAAAACATCCGGCAGTTTAGAATCTATGGATGACGGGGAACTAACTTGGCCTATAATTGAACCAAAAGTATGAATCTGCACTTGACCATTGAAAGGATGATGAATCACAATTTGAGGCCTTAAATTAGGAATTGAGTGTTAGCTAATCACAATACAGTCGATAAAGATAATGAAAGAAAAAATATAACTATATGTGTATTATCTTGTCAAAATTGAATATCAGATTATGATTATTGGTTAATACTTGCCTTTTCCTTTTTTTTTTATCAAACGGGGATCTAGTTGCGCGCGGCCAACTCTTTTCCCCGAAATCTGTCATTTTGAAACCTGACCGAGATATAGCTCGCTTTCTGTATCACAGTTCTGCTCCACCTTTGATATAAAGAAGAATGGAAGTTTATAGATATAGTTCTCGTTATCCAATAACTAAAGAAATATGATATATGAAATCCCATAAATTTTATTGAAATTAAAAAAATTGCTTGACAAAATAATTAAAATGACTTCAACCACTTCGATTGTCCAGAATTACAATGATGCAGCTAGACCTAGAACTCTCAAGTTGACTAGAGATGTGCCGCCCGACTTAGAGGGAGAAAGATATAAAGATTTGAAAAAAAAATGTATAGATCCGAAAAATTATGAAGCCGTTAAAGAATCATGGAAGCGATTGATTAAATGCATGGAAGACGAGTTTTCTAACAAAACTGAAACCAACTTCACTATTCCAGAGATCAACTTTGACGACTTAATTGGGAAGAGCACTGTTTTTGACTCTATAATCGAAGATTTTAAAAAAAAAGGGTGTCTGATAATCCGTGATGTTGTTGAAGACGAGCAAGCCATCCAATGGAAAAAAAGGATAGATGATTACATCTCTAATCATGAGGGAATAACAGGAGCTCCATCCTCGAGTCCTAGTAATTGGTATGTACACTGGAGTCAATCACAAGTTGAAGCAAGATCCCATCCCCGTATTATTCAACTTATGAAGATCGTTGGGAATTTCTATTCAAACTCAAACTCTGATGACCTCATAGATATGGACTCTCAGGTAGTTTACGCCGATCGTGTTAGAATCAGAGGTCCTGGAAAGCAAGTAACTTTAAATTTGCATGCAGATAGTAGCAGTATTGAAAGATGGGAAGATGAGGGATACCGCAATGTTTACAGCGAGATTTTTGAAGGAAATTGGGAAAAATGGAATCCGTTTATGATTAACAAAAGGCCTAAAGCAAATCAAGATTTGTATTCAGGAGTAACTGCTAACGGTTCTACATGCAGTGTCTTTCGAGCTTTTCAAGGCTGGTTAGCTTTGAGTGAAGCAAAATGTGGCGAAGGAACTATAAGATTTTTACCAGACTTAAAACATGCTATTCCTTATATGTTACTACGCCCTTTTTTTTGGGATGATTGTTCCGAAGAAATTGATACAGAAACTTCCAAATTTCCTGGGGCAACTCCAGGATCAGGCCAATTCATGGCATATGACGAATCATTATTTCCTCATTTTAATCATCGAAAATCAGTTGTAGGAATTCCTTACGTGAAACCTGGTGATTTTGTTCTTTGGCATGCGGATTTACTGCATGAAATTGATAAGGAACATACTGGTTCTCAAGATTCTAGTGTGATGTTTATTGCACACACTCCTCTGTGTGAATACAATATTAAGACATTAGAGGACAGTAGGGATGCATTCCTGAAGGGAAGGAAACCTAATGATTTCGTTTACGAATTGAAATACGGATCAGATGAAAGTCTTTATCAAGATCGTGGAACATTCAAGAATGTTCTTTCTGAAGACGGTTTGAGAGCTTTGGGGCTAAAGAAGTTTAATGTAGATGAGGAAGGAATCTCTAACGGTCAAAGGGCTGTGAGAAAATTATCGAATAGCGTATTATTTCCAGAAGGTGGAAACTGATATAGGTTTTTAAAATTGTGAATTCATTTTTTTTGTTATCACACTATCTTTCTTTTTGCACCAGATAGCAGCTCCAAATGCAAGGAACAACCGTTTGTATGATTCGTTAGATATGAATATAAAATCCGGAGTGTCCACATGAATATTGAGAATTTGGAATAAAGAATCAATAAGTAATATTAGTCTGTGCCCTCAGCTGGTGATAAATAATGTCGATCTAAACAAACTTTTTGGGTAATACATGAGTTTTATTTATGCTGGCTAGAATTTCAATAATTTCTGAAATAGGAACAGTTGTCTCAAGAATCTCAGTACCCATGATAAATATTCTGTGAAATTTTTCTTCTCAAGAGGCAGGGTTTTTGTGTAATATATGGCCTTCTACCTTTAAATAACATAAGTTGGTAACTAGAAGTAAAGTAAAAGTGGAACGAAATTCAGACAAAGTTTAATTTTCACCGTTTTTAAGTACTTAGATCACAGCTATATATAATATAATAATTCAGACTTCAAATGTGAAACTCACAGTTCATAAATAGTCGATTAATAAAAAAAATAGTTTTTCGGCTTTATTTCTTTAAAGTTTTAAATTGCAAACCATGAACTTCTGTTCTCTTGGTAACAAGATCCTCACAGATGAGTGAAAATTCTTGAACTAAATCTTCTTTGATTATTCTATCAATGACCTTGTACCGCAATTCACGAGTTTTATCTTCCTCAGTTGTCAATAAAGGTCCAATTTTATGATCACCTCCCAAAATCATGAATTTTGAATTTTTTTCATAAGCTTCCCACGGTTCTTTACCATTAGCAAAATCTAACCATTTTTTTTGAATTTGGTCAGAAAAATCTTGTCCCTCCTCACTCAGTAAATGCCTTACTGTACCCCAAATATATGGATTGTCAAGAGAGTGGTGAGCCCAGCCTTTCCATCCTTCTTCCCACTCAGAAGCCTCATCAAAATGATAGGCATACGTTTTATGTTTATTTCCATGAAGGAAGAGTAACATTGGCATTAAATAAAGGCCATCTGAGCTGATCATCTCAATTGCTGCGTATGCTTCTTTATCGCTCATATTTTCCTTTAAACAGTAACCTTTGATTATTATTTGATAAAGTTCTGGTGAACATTTTTGTTTTAATGACTTGAAGAGTTGATCGCTCGTTATATCTGCAAAGGTTGAACACCAAATCAAACACTCGTTTCTTACATCTCCGAGCATCACTTCTTCCACACATTCAGGAATTTGGTTAGGTTCTCCTAATTCGCACCATGCTGGAATTTTAGGACTGACAATGACGCCATCGTCACAAAATGGAATAGTCAAAAGTGGGATCACAAACGCTCTTTCAGTAGCTAGAGATAAAGCAATTGGATCTGCAGAGAGTAATTTTTTGACTCTCTCTTCAGCAGGTAGCGATGGATTAATATTCAACAATTTTAGAATCTTGAAATAAACCTTATTAAATTGTTCTAAATCGAAAACTCCACAAAGGGGAGCCAATCCACTTTGCATGATTGTTCTATTGAAATATTTCTCCTTTGTTGAACCCATACGAAGAAGCATCATATGAGCACTTTGGCCGCCTGCGCTTTGTCCAAAATGGCAGATTTTTTCAGGATCACCTCCAAAATTTGAGATATATTTCTTGACCCATGTGAATGCCAGCATTTGATCGTAGAGACCGTAATTACCAACACCACTATATCCCTTAGACTTCCGATACTCTAATAAATCATCTGAAGCAAGGAAACCAAAACTTGAGAGCCTGTAATTTATGACAACAATAATAGTTGGTTCATTCCACTTAGTTTTTGAATTGGTTGCAAGATTTAATCCATCATACATTGGAGCAACGTTTCCACTATATGCATTAGCTCCTCCATGAACGAAAACCATGACCGGTAAAGCATCATTTTTTGTGGTACCTGGCGGAACGGATATGGTCAGGTTCAGACATTTATATTCATCAATAGTTGGAGGCTTGACCCAGCTCCTTGGATATGCTGGTACAGGATAGTAATCCCTTGGGCCTTGAATAGGTAGGGGACCATAATTCGTGCAATCAAGGACTCCTTCGGTTTCGTATTCTTTCCAGGAAGTAACTAAAACAGCATCTTCAAACCTTCCAGGAATTCTGCCATAAGGGACATTCAAAAATTGAACTGTCTCAATCTCATTAAACTTCAAACCCTTAATTACACCAAGCTTCGGTATATCGTATGAGACATGTGATGTAGTGTATGAAGGTGCTTTTTGATCAGTGACTGTCATTAGAAAGTATTATGTTTTGTTGAATATGATGAATCCTGGAATTCAACAATTGAGTGCGCTATACCTCAGATAAATATATCAAACAGTTATCTTATTAAAATATTTGAAAAAGGTATATCACAGAATTTATATCTGTCGTATTATAGCCATGCTTTTTGATTTTATCTTCTCCAAATAATTTGCTCCGAAAATCATCGGAAATTTTTAATAATAACATTCTTATCGCCTTATCGTAGATGCGCGATCGCTTCTGTTATCGAAACATAGTTTATGCATCATGATATACGCTTGAATGACAATGTGGAATCATTCAGGCAAATATTTGTAAGCAATTAGGTGAAGACTGTATATTTGTGAACTGTTGAATAATATATTAACAGATTCCCTTCTAATTCAGAAAAGGGTTTTGTATTATAAATTATATAGTCTACTAAATTTTTATTACACCAAAAATTCAATCATTGGTTGAAGTTGAGTCGGATAAATATTTACATCTCATTGCTCATTGGTTATGGTTGAAACAAGAACCAGACTTCTACATGATGATCATTCCTTGGATAGGAATGTTGATTTGATTCAACCCCTAAACGTTTCTTCAACTTTTAAATATGATGAAGATCCAGAAAAGTTGGTAAGAGCTAAAGGAAATGTTCCCGAAGGAATGTTCACAAGCTATGTATACTCTAGATTGTCCCATCCATACCAGCATAAAGTTGAGAATCTTTTAAGTGTTCTCTTTGAAGGTGAAGCTGTTGTTTATAATTCGGGTCTTTCTGCGATAATGGCGGTTTTGATGAGACTTCATCCCTCTAGGATAATGCTGAACGGCTATCATGGAACTCATGGTGTCGTGGATTTATATTGCAAAAACACTGGATCCACCAAAATATCACTGGATTTAGATAATACTTTGGCACTTGAAAAAGGAGATATTATCATACTAGAGACTCCTGTCAGTCCAACCGGCGAGAGTATTGCTATAGCAGAATATGCTAAAAGAGCTCATGAAAAAGGAGCATTTTTACTGGTAAATACAACATTTGCACCTCCACCATTACAATATCCATTCAAACATGGTGCTGATATGGTTGTTTGTTCTTGTACAAAGTACATAGGAGGACAGTCAGATGTACTTGCCGGATGCCTTATTGTCAAAGACATGTCAATGAAGATTAAGCTCATAGAGGATAGAGTCTTTTTAGGAACAAATATCTCCAGCTTCGATTCCTATCTTCTTGTTCGTAGTCTAAGGCTTTATGATGTTAGAATTAAGATTCAAAGTAAGAATGCAACAGAAATGATTAAGTACTTTAAAAGTCATGTTGGAAATTATCCTTTGATCAAAGAAATACGCCATTCATCATTGCAAGAAGATCATTTTGTAATCAAACAGCTGGAAGGTGGACATGGAGCAGTGTTCAGTATGGAACTTACATCAGAAGCTGCTGCTAAAAGAATGCCAAAGCAACTTAATCTATTTAGTCATGCAACATCATTTGGAGGGATTGAGAGTACTATAGAGTGGAGGGCTCTTTCGGATCCTTACTGCTCGCCCGCTCTTCTCCGTTTCAGTATTGGGGTTGAACAAGTTGACGATCTTATCAATGATATGCACCAAGCACTCAAGACACTGGAGCATATTGGTTTGGGATCTTCTTTAGGCTAGGATAAAACATAGTATTAGAAAGAAGTATGTAATTGAATAACTAAGTCATTCAAGTTTTGTCTCTGAATATAAATCATACATTGTATCCAAATCAAAAGGGAAAAATGTCTGAAAATCAACATAAAACTCTGGTGAATTATTTTCATCTTTGATTATGGTACTGTAAGCCTCACAAACCAAAGATGCTAGCCTATGAGCAGGATGCCAATGACAGTTAACTATCTGTAAGAACAATTCATGACCAACCTCCATTAATTTTCGTAAACGAGAATTGGGATGAGGAGACTCTGATTGTCTGTCAGACACCGAACCTGGAAATCTGCATCGACAGCTGTCATCTATTAATTTCCTGAAATATAAACAGCAAAGGAAAATAAAAGCAAAAGCATGGGTGATCCAAAAAGAATCAATTGTGTAACGAAACTTCTTTATAAGCTCAGAATTGGGATACATACTGCTCCAATCAACCTCAGTTTCAAACTCTTCAATTGCTGTCCCCTTATCTGATATCAAGAAAGCGCAAAAAATCTCAGAAGCAGATCTAACACTGGTGACCAAACACTGAAATACAGAAACAGGATCATAGTTAGAGTTGTCTCTGATTTCGTCATTACCAAGAAGCTGACTCAAAGGTAATGAGTTAAGTGTAAGTTGATACCACCGGCAGGATGTAAATGGAATCTGTGTTTTAAATATTTGGTATCTATCAGATATATCCTCCATCCGATTCCAGGTTGTTTTCCACTCCTGTAATTCTAATGTGGTTGAATGTAAACGTGGGAAATCAAATTTCCCATTTGCCTCTTGCGAATGTCTTCTCTTCCCAAAAATGCTAGCAAGTTCGCAGAGACCAAGGAGCCTAAGATCATCTGACTGAGCATAGATGCTACCAATATGTTCTTTAATAATGGGAAGGAATGGTGCAGGATCAATAGATACTGGAAGTCTAGATGTAAGCATAAACAAATGATCAAGCGCAATCAGATTCAATAGAACTCTTAACTTCCTAAAATCTCTAGCTTGTGGAGTCTTTCCATTTGAAAAACTGTTCAAGACGTCATTTTCTAAAGAAATAAACTTAGCACAACGGATAGCTAATCCAATAATACACCATGCCGAATGTTTATTGAATCTCCCAACCTCCATATTTGTCTGCTCTATGGGCATCCAATTAGCATATATTTGAAGTGCCTCTACGGTGTTGAGAGATATATTTTCTTTTTTGCCAAACACCACCTCTTGTGAGATACTATGATCAAGCAACAAAGCGATATCTTGATACCTTTCATGGGGAGCCAATTCACCAGCATCATTCTGCCAATATCTAGCTGCCACACTACATACTGATAGAAATGTGAGAGGGGAAAGCTCTCTGAGCTTTCTTGAATCATTGTATAGATCAATCGTTAACATGGGACCAAAGTTATGACAACATTCAAAGTAGATATTCACAAACTTTTGAGCTTCATCCTCTGTTATAACTCCCAAAGTCACTGGGTCCCAAACATTTTCAACCATTGTGGAAAGATATCGGAGATGAGGAAGTAAATCATCCGAGCTTTCGGAGTTGTTATGCTTTGTAGACGGTGGATTGATTATTTGCTGTATAGCACTAATTGGTGATTTATCTAAGGTTATGGTGTCGATTGCGATCCCTCTGGATATTTTAGTATTGTTCAGGTTTTGACTGTCCAAAGGAGATGTTACATCTTGAAATGAAATTAAAGACGTCCTTACCGATGAAGTTTCACCTGCAGGTCTTTGACTATTTTTAGGAGAAGTTGTTAGTTTTTGTTATAACACACATGTTAGGAATCAACCATACATACTTTATTTCATAAGTGGTGTCATTCACCCAAGGTGAGCACTTGCCATTGCTATTAAGCAGAATCATTTGATCCAATCTTTTAATTTTTTCCTCCAAGTCACCAATTCTAATGTTCACCAATGTTAGAGTTTATCTTATTGAAATGCTGATGTAAGATTAATACTCACCTGTTAGTCATCTGCTCATATAATTCGGAGTGCATTAGCAACAAATCAAAATTTGCTTTCAAGCTTGAATCAAGGGATGATTTGACCTCATCATCTGTTTCTGTAGAATAGATACAAATTTTGTTGAAATGCATGCATCTTGAGCACGGTTTTCCTCCGTCACATTTCTGTTTCCTTTTCTTGCAAAATTGGCATGCCTCCAAAACAACATGCTTTCTTTTAGATCTGTTGGTCATAGAAAATGCAGTTTTTATGTTGTTTCCGGCACATTTAGTTGATTTGATCTCCATATTGTTTATAGATACCTCAATAGTTCAAAAACTTTTATATCTTGAAAGCCTTTGACAAAAGTAATTTAGCGATTTCTGATATCTAAAATTCGCAGCATGATTACCCGATTGAGCCTTTCAAGTTAAATTTACTATCGGGCATGTTTTAGAGATCCCGATTATCTCTCAAAAGTAGAGGAGCTAGTAAACAAATGAGTATCGGGGATATACATATGAGCCTTTTTGAATGATTTGCAAAAATGTGATTCTCCAGCGTATTGTTTATCTCATTTTCAGTCTTCTATCATCTCATAGAAATCTCATAAAAATCCGTGTTTTCCCTTTTACAACCCTTTGAAACTGAAATTTTTCGATGATAGATAAGGCTCCGACAATTATCGGAACACTTATTTAAATTAGAACTATTATTGGTACATAATTGCAAAAATTGTATTATTTTATGATCATAATATCTCCAATTATAGGATTACGTAGGGATCAAAAAGACAGCAATCTGATAGGACTCCTATATGTAATTGCATTGATAACCATCAAGAGTGTGATTTAGGGAGATAAGGAATATTTTCGCTCCGATTTGACTTCTCAGAATAAAATAATCTATAAATTCGAGTCATTTCACCTAATCCGTCAGAAAACCCGTCAGAAAAGATATTTATGCTCAAGCTATTAAACTATATATAATGATTAAGTCTACTGTGATGACTGGTATAGCAGAAAAAGGTGCTGCTGTTGACAGCACTATAGGTAGTGTCCCTTCAACAACTATTGAGGAAGAGTTTTCAGAAGGATATCAAGAGTATTGTTCACTCAAGGAATACTATGACCAAAATCCTGCAGCTTACAAAAAGTTGATTTGGAAAGTAGATCTACGAATCATTCCATATCTTTCTTTTGCTTATTTATGGTGTTCATTAGATAAGTCTAATGCTGGTAACGCAAAGCTATTTGGGTTCTTACAGGACACTGGAATGACCTCCGACCAGTATAATATGGCATTGACTGTCTTCTTTTTCACATACGGGGCCTGTGAGCCTTTTTCTAATATTCTACTCCGTAGATTTGGACCAAAGCTAGTTATTCCAACATTAATGACTATTTGGGGAATTGTCGCACTTTGCACAGCGTGGGTTCGGAACTACGGAGATTATATTGGAATAAGAGTGACCCTTGGCGCTTTTGAGTCGGTGATGTATTCCGGTGGTTATTTTATCTTAAGTTGCTGGTATGTTGATGCTGAGCTTCAAAGCAGAATGGCATGGTTTTATATTGCAATTTGTTATGCAGGTGCACTAGGTGGTCTTTTAGGATATGGAATTGGTGACCTTGATGGTGTTCACGGTTGGAGGGCTTGGAGGTGGATTTTTTTGATTGAAGGTGTATTGACAGTGGGTGTTGCTCTCTGCGGATATCTTTTTATTCCACCTCTCCCTTACGAAAGAAAAAGAACCTTCATGTTTTCTGAGGAAGAAGTGAAATATCTTGATTATAGAATTAAATTTCAAAACGGTCCTTACTCTACCCCTTCTGCTTTCAACTGGAGAGATATCAGAGCTATATTAAAAGACCCAAAACTTTATTTCCAAGCAATTATGTTCTGGTGGGCTGCTTGCATTCCAGTGTACAGTTTATCTTACTCTTTGCCTCAAATGATTAAAAATTTGGGATATTCAGCTGTGAGAGCCCAAGCATTGACTGTCCCTGTCTATGCAGCTGCAGGGATATACTTAGTACTGGTTGCCTATTGGGCAGATAAAACAGGAAAGAGATACATTGGTATCTGTTTTTGTTATATAACTAACATTGTTGGATTGATCATTTTGTGGGTCTCTTCTTACCACCCTCATGTTTCAGGTGTTTCCTATTTTGGCCTCTTTTTGTGTGCGATGGGCTCAAATGGTCAAGCTCCAAACCTTGGAGCTTGGTGTGCAATCAACTCCCCAAATCACTCGACAAGGGCAATGGCATTAGCCGGTTATATGTCAGTTGGTTCTTTTGCTGGAGGAGCTATAGCTACTGAAATCTATAAAGATTCACAAGCTCCAACATATCCGTTGGGAAATGGTTTTGCAATAGGTAGCTGTCTTTTAGGTGGCTTGGTTCCTGCAACCTTGATGATGTTATGGATGAGATGGCAAAATAAAAAGAAGGACCAGCTTCCAGATGATGAAATATCAAAATATACTGCAAAGGAATTACTGGAAATGGGAGATAAAGCACCAAATTTCAGATATAAATACTAGATATAACGAAATTTGGGTATTAATGGGCCTGGTGATTCCCTATATATTTGAAAGAAACTATTATGGACGTAATAATTAATAAATTGGATTTCTGAAACCAAATTTTTTTATTTTAGTATTCAAAATTCTGAAGATTTTCAAATTTCACGATAAACACCATTACTGCTTCTCTAATTTTAGGATTTTTGTTCAATCTTTTACTATAACACTAGTTTCTTTTGTACTTATCACTTATCACTTATCACTTATCACTTATCACTTATCACTTAGGTGTCTTCACGAAAGCGATTATCTTATCGGTAGGGTGCACTGCCTTGTTCAGGTGAATAAATTCTCGACGAAACAAAAAACAAACTTTAAACGAAAAGTTGGCCGAGAGTTTTAGGAAATTTTCATGTGTATTTCGAGGATAGTCGAAAGAATTATTAATGCACATGATATCTTGAACCCAAGTACCTTTTTGCCACCACTAAATCACATCAAAGTTTTTGAATACTTTATTCTCTAATGGTAGCGGTCTCAGTAATAGAACTCAACTTCTTTTGCAAATAAAGGGGTTGGATAAGTTGCCGACGGAGTATCAACCAAAATTCAGAACTACTGGATATGAAAATTAGTGTAACATTTTCCATGAAAGATATGAGAATGAGAACTAGGGAGAGGATATTTTTGAAGGTCGGTTGGATCTAATGTTTTAATATAGATATTTATATTATTTTACTTATGTTATTTTTCTCAAAAAGTATATGATTCCTCTAAGTTGTTTATTTATATTTATTGAATGTTCATCAAATAATTGGATAAAGATGCAAAATAAACGAACTTGCAACAGTTTGAAAAACAGAAATAGATAATAAAACATATTTATTTCCTGATTTGGGTTCTAATCTCAACTGAGCTGGCAAGGAACTAATCTGAAATTTATAACTCTTACCCCTAAATTATCAAAAAATAGAGATACTTACAATGTATTGAATGTTCAGTATATATATCAGAGCTGAGTTAGGGCTAGAACATAAATGAAAGAAACACATCATTGCCTCAATTTTTAAGTGATTCTGCAACTACCATCGCAGCTTTAACCACTTCTTCATCAAACCATCTCTTACCAGTGATTTGCAAATTAATAGGTGCTTTTTTGAATTCAGCAGCATCTTGGTAGAGACTGTGTTCATATTTCTCTATATCATTACGTGGAGAGTAAGATAGATCTGCTTTATCCAATTTCTCATCGCACTGGAGTCCAGTAGGAAACACAACGTTTGGAAAATCAAGAAGATTCCAAATGGTTGTATATCCCCAATAACGGCATGTTTCTACCTTTGGAGCAACATTGTCATAAACTGGACTAATGATGAAGTCAATATCATTCTTATTCATAAAATCAAGGTAGATATCACGTTGCTTATCTCTAGTTCCTGCTAGAAGGAAACCATCGTAATAAGAGAGCAGTTCATCACCATTTCCAAATGATAAACAGTTTTCGGTCAAAACTGTTAGGGGCTCACCCGAAAGCTTGAAAACATCTTTTTGACACTTATTTCCATCACCATTATAAATAGTATTTGCACATTTATAAATGATTTCCGAGTTAAGTGGTTTCCAGTCCACAACTTCGGCTCCCGCAGCTTTGAGTTTTGACTCAACAAATTTTAAACCTCTAAGAATTGGTGGCGTTGGTTTAACTATTCCATCATCAAAACAGATAGCAATTTTCAACTTATTTAATTGAGGGAATGGAACTTCTCTCCATGGTAGTGGAATGAGAGAGGCATCTCTAGTCCACGGCTCAGCCGATATCACAGTTTTCATGAATAATTCAATATCTTCTGGATGTCTCACCATAGGTCCTGGAACTGGGATTATTCCTTCACTTGTTCCTTGAAAGAAACCCATCATACCTTTCAATGGAAGTCTTTTTTGGGTACAACGAATACCCCAAATTCCACAGTAAGCAGATGGCGCTCTAATTGATCCACCACCATCAGATCCTAAACCAATTGCTGATCCCTTCAATGCTGTGATAGCACCTTCTCCTGAACTGGATCCTCCACTTGTTAATGCTGTGTTATAAGGATTTCTGCATAATCCGGTGATCATATTATTTGAGCATAGATGCATCAAACTTTGTGGTTCTGTAGTTCTAATATAAAAGACTGCTCCAGCATCATATAAAATGTCAACTACCAAACTTGATTCCTCTGCAACCCTTTCAATCAAGCCAACATAACTACCATGAACAACCTTTCCTTTATAAGCAAAATGTTCTTTGAGTGATATTGGAAGTCCATGTAATGGTCCCACAGTTTTCCCAGTTTTTTGAAAATACTCGTCTAATTCTTTTGCTCTCTTCATTCCTTCTTCTATAAAGATTTCCATAGCACAGTTAGTAAGTTGGTGAGCTGCTGTTGCTGTTTTAGCAAATGCTTTGAGTACTTCAACGGCTGTTAATTTGCCAGTGGCAATTAATTTTGCTAATTCACTTGCAGATGTCTCGGTGATTTTTTTATCACTTTCAGATAATCCATGTTCTGCAATCTTAGTAACATCTTGCCCAAATTCCTTAGGAATCAAAGATTCTGGTAATTTGAACTCAGGAAGTACACCTGCTGCTAATCTCTCGTTATAAGCCTCAATTTTTGGCTTGAAAGTTTCAAACAAGACAGGATCTTCGCAGTCCTTGGAAAAAGAACCAAACATTGACAATTGCATTTTTCGTATTTTAATTCCGTTATTACTCGCTGTGTTTGTATACAGGTGAGATATGAAAAATTATTTTATTCAAATCCAAAATGGGAAGGGGGATATTATAGCTGATTTATAGAATTGATTAGGAACAAAAAAATAGCGATCCCCAATGTAAGTGCATATCACTCGAATATCAATGACATATAATATCTTTAAGATGTTCTGCAGCATGCTTTCCCGAAATTAGAGCGATAAAACCCCTTCAGACACAGGCTAAGGAGAACTAGATTATTCAAATTATCACCCCGTGCAAGAAACTAAATTGATTATAGCCATATTAGGGGGTGTCTTATCTTTAATTGCAGTATAATTTAACAAAAGGGTTTATAGATAGCTATAACGCATACTTTCTCATGTGTTGACGCTAATCATCCTATCAATTGGAAATGCATTTGCGAGTCTGCAATGGTTTCGGAAATCTCACTTCACACCCCCTTTTTTTTATAGAACAGATAATATCCATTTTGGGATCATGAGATCTCCCTTTAACAATAGGATATTGTTGAATTTTTAGTTTTGGTTGTTAACGAACAATCAACTTCCACCGCATAGGGCCGGTAATTTCGAACGCGCAGTCTATTCGCTATCATCTATGGTAATTGATAACAGATTATCTGGATAGCAAAATTATTTGCTATCAATAAACTTTGAGTGCTGCCTTCAAGAATTTTCAAATAACCAATTAATCGGTGGTTGGATTTATCACTTAAACGATAAGACCAAAAAAGATAAGCATATCTTTATTTAACTATGCGAATTACAATAATTGCGGTTTGGGAATCTTTTGATTTAAGATATCTAGATTACAGCACTTTATTTCTCAGATTGTGTCTTCTTTGTGCATACTGACGTTAGGTATATATGATACAGCATTCCTATATTTTAAGTAAATTCCACTAACCTTAATCTGTTATCCAAATTTGAAGAGAATTATCACAGTAAAGAGGAAGATCAGCTAGATTAAAAAAAAACATAAAATGGAAATTGATTATTCCAAGGTTCCCGGTACCTCTCACTTGGTTGACTTAGACCATAATGAAGTTAATCTCGCAGAAACAAAAGAAGGAATTGTTCTAATTCCAACTCCTTCAGATGATCCGAATGATCCACTAAATTGGTCAAGAAATAGAAAGTGGTTAGCAGCTTTCTGTCTTGTTGTCTATGTCTTTGGAGGATCTATAGCAACTTGCTGTATTTACTCCATTCTAACTGAAATATCAGAGGCACAGGATATCCCTCTCAGCAAATTGAATGATGGTACAGGTTACTTTTTTCTTTTCTTAGGGTTAGGGAATTTGATTATGATGCCACTTGCTCAGCAATATGGTAAGCGTCCAATCTATCTCATTTCAATAGTTGGTTGTCTAGCGTTTCATATTTGGCTTCCATTCGTCAAAAGCAGTGGACAATGGATTGCTGCCAAAATTTTGTCAGGATTATTCTATGCCCCAGCAGAAGCATTACCAGAAATTTCAGTTGCTGATCTATTCTTTGAGCATGAAAGGGCTACATACATGGGTATCTATGGTGCCGCTGTTTTTGCTTCTAACTATATGGCGCCAATGGTTGCTGGATTTATAAATGACTCCTTAGGGTGGAAATGGGTTATATGGCTTGCAATAATTTTTGGAGCTGTTTGCACTGTGTTCTTATTTTTATTTATGGAGGAAACAACTTATCGCAGAAACTCCGGTACACACATGGAGTTGAAAGAAGACATAACTTTTATGGGCCAAGAGGAGTTGAATAACTCAACAAAATCTGAAGGAATTAGTCGTGTTCAAGACGTTAAGGGAGAGTATGGAGATCATATGAGTGTGTCTCCTCCAAAGAGTGAATATGCTCCACCAAGAACGTTCTTCCAAAAGATGTCATTAACGTACGGAGTTTCAAAAGAAAATCATCTATGGGATTATGCTGTTGCACCATTTTATATGGCTCAATTTCCAATTGTTCTTTATGCAGGTTTTCTATATGGTGGTTCCTTGTTTTGGTACTCTGTTTTGAATGGAACTGAATCATTAGTGTTGACAAAGGAGCCTTATAACTTTTCTGCCGCAATGTGTGGTCTAGCTTACGTTTCTCCTGTTATCTTTGTTTTGATAATTTATCCTTACGCTGGTTGGTCAACTGATTGGATCAAGATCAAAATTGCTAAAAAACATAATGGGGTCTCGCAGGCAGAGGATAGATTATGGGTTTTAGTTGTTTATATGATTCTTGGACCAGCTGCCTTGATCCTTTGGGGAGTTGGAGCATCCAAAGGAATTCATTGGTTTGGTATTGTTTTTGGTTTAGGATTACTTGCAGGTCTTTGTACTATTGGCTGTGTTTCTTCTGTGACCTATATGATGGATTGTTACGAAGAAATGAGTTTCAATGCAATCACTGTCGTCATTATTATTAGAAACACGATGAATTTTGCAATGGATTATGGTATCACACCTTTTGTTACCAACGTGGGTTTACAAAATTGTTTTGTTGCCTCCGCATTTATTTGTCTGTTTGTGATAGGTACATTTATAGTCATGGTTTACACTGGCTATTATTGGAGAAACAAAACTAAAACAAGGTACTGGAAAATTGTTGAAAAATATAGAAGTATCGGGGCTATTAACTAAATTCAACAGAGCTTTTAAACCTTGGAAAAAGGTTTTCCATCAAAACAATAAACCTTTGTTTTCTTTAAATTCAGGTTCTCTATTTAATTAGATTCATTAAACAGTCTTATTTTAAATTTCGTAGATAACTAAGTTGAATAATATGAAAATAGTAGGAAAATAAGGCAGAAATAGTGAAAATAAAAAATTACTAGACCGCTAATCTAGGTTTGGAAAATCTGTCGCGGTTATCAATCTTGGAGCTGTCTTCCACCACATTCCCACTCTGTGGCTTCAAAACACTTTTGAAGAATTTGATGATCTTCGCCACCCCTGTTTTTCCAACTTCTGTGACAGTTGAGACGTAACCATCTGGTCTGACCACAATGTAGGCACCCTTATTGGTATCAATACCATACTTGGCATATGCATCAGCACGGCCATCGTGATAAGTATCACCAATCCCTGCGTAGATCTTCCAATAATCACGACGCTTATGACTATCAACAGGCCATAAGAATTCAGGAAAGTCTGTCAATTCGACATCAAGAAATGGAGAAGCGTGGACTGTCACTATCTCAATCACTGAATCAACTGCAGCATTCACTGGAGTATACAGAGATATTGTATCAGTTAATTCGACAAGTTCCTTCTGAGCTGTTTGGAGTTTTTCATCTTTGAGAAAGTCACCAGCAAAGTTCATGATTCTCCATCTTCCATCACTTTGTAAGCGGTCGCCTAACTGGTAAGGTCTTCCCTCACATTGTAACAGAACCATAGTAGAGTCAAATCTTTTACCAACCGGAACCTTAGAAGCATACTCTGTCAGGTACAATTCATCGGAGCTTGTGTCTTTAACTTCTAAGATTGATGGACCATAATTAACCGATGTTCCAGATGTGAATTCATTGCCCTTTGAGAACGATTGAATGAATAAATCGGTATCAGTACCCTCCTCTGCATTTTTTCCGTCTGACGACTTAACAACTGGCTTATTGCTGAATAGTTTTGCATAATTACGATCCAGGTTTATCAAATCATTTGCAACTTTTTTGCGTTCTTCCTCATAAGTAGGCAAAATTTCTCTTGGAGAGAGGCCTTTGAGAACGTACGCCAGCTTCCAACCCAAATTATAGGTATCCATCATGGAGACGTTCATTCCCTGTCCTGCCTTTGGAGAGTGAGTATGACAAGCATCACCCGCAATGAAAATTCTATTGTACTTCTGAAACTGAGGACTTACTCTTTGTCCAATATGATAGCCAGTAAACCAGTGAATATCTGTCACATCAAAGTCATATGGATGGAAAATCTCTTTAGCGTTTTTAACAATAAATTCAGGGGTGATTTTAGAACGATCTGGTCTGCTAGAATCCGAAGCGAGTCTTGGAACTTCTTTCAATTGAATATACAAACGAACTAAATCTTTTTCTCTTGGAATCACCATGATTGATCCACTCTCTTTAGATTGAACAGCACATCTGGATCTGATATCTGGGAAGTTTGTGATAGGAACACAGTCAAGGACACCCCAAACATAATCGGTGGTCTCTCCCTCCATTTCTATACCTAATTGCTTTCTTACCCAAGAGTGGGCACCATCACAGCCCACAACATATTTTGCTTTTATCACTTCGAAAGAGTCATCAATTGCTTCCGAGTCAAATCCTTCATAGGACCTTTCTTGATCTCCTTCAAATTGACGGTATAGACCATTTTCGATCTTGTTTCCGAATTGTTCTGGAGTAGCAGAAGTATCATCCTCACTTAGCCTCTTAACTAAAATAGAAACAGGATAAGCATCGTTATCTTCAACCTTGGATTCATCCACAGATATACGAAGAGGCAATACTGGTCTTTCAACTTGGATTGTATCTTGTGACCATTTCTTTATGCTGTCTAAAAGAAATCCTTCAATTTCACCTTGGTGTAGCACTAATTGGCGGAACCGAGATATTCCTGGTAGAGTATCAGGGACCCTTGCATAACGCGATATATGACCCTCTGCATTTGGACGCCAGAATGCCATTTGGGTAAAAATGTTTCCTCCCTTCATTGCACGATCACCAAAACCAAAACTCTGGAAAACCTCAAGTGTACGAGATTGTAGGCCATCTGCCTGTCCAGCAACAACTTTACTAGAACGTTTGTCTATGATCCGGTAATCAACTCCGGTACGAGCTAACCAGCAGGCCATCATCAAACCTGCAGGTCCTGCACCAATAATCAAAACATTTGTTTTGGATTCCTTAATATTTTTTGTCATATTGAGTTAGTGTGAAGTTCTTTCGTTTACACTTCTGAAATTTATTGTTCCTTTTCATTATACAATCTTTCTGTTCTGGTTTTGAGAACATGCATTACTATTTATATATATGATATACGACCAAAAATAATGTATCTCAAAGCCCCAAATAAGACATACTCTCTCCCCAATGCCAACAGTGATGACATAGGTATATTTCCGCTAGATTTTGTAAGTTTTAGTAAAACCTTATACACTCTTAACTCAAAAAATGTGGGGTAATTTTTTGATTTGAAAACTATATATTGTTAATTCTTGATTGGTCACCGGTTAGGCTATGTGAGATCTGTGCGAAAAATTGACACTCCTCTTACTAAATAATGTTATTTGTGACTGAATTGTTTATCCGTAAACTTGAGCCTAGTAGTAAAGAATGTCATTTGAGTTAATGTGATTCGAGTTCTAAATACCGCCAAATTTCACAGGTTAATGGTTCATATGGTCATAACAAATCAATTTTTTGATAGATTTATGATGGCATAATGATCTAAAACTTCCAATTTAGGCAACCAGTGTGCAATCTTTAATCGCTCCGGTAATACTGAATGATATCTGCAACAAGATCATTTTGAACATTCGCCGCATCGATCAAATTTGATTATCAAATCGCACGGCATGAAATCTCGAAGATATTTCGTATTCCAACCCTCTGGAACCAAACTCTCGAATCAAATTGACACCTCTGCATCTATATCTTTAAGGTTCCTTTTGAATCTAGACCCCTATTTCATTTTGAGTGTTCAAAGTTGACTTGTAGGTTTTCCGGAGATCCAATGATCCCTACACGATTTCCTGCAGACCACATTTCCGATCAAAGTGGATGATCTGGAACCGGCGGAAATATGGATATGCATGTTTTATCACGGAAATATCCTTCGGAATTCTAACTTTTGCTACTGAAGAGAACAACAATACGTGACTCCACAATACTGTTTAGTTTGGTAGAAGGTCAATTGAGCTGATATTTCTCTCAGAATCCTGTGAGTTCAAATAGTACTGTTATATGAAACGAGTATTCCTCATCTTCAAAAAATTTACAATCGAACTAGCTTCAAAAGCACTTGAAAATTGAGATACAGATACAGATAAAAAAAGTAATGTCAGACTATACTCAGACTAATGAAACAAAGCGGATTTTATCCCAACTTCTGGCTGATCCTAGACTTGAATTGCCTGAGGAGTTCTTCAAGTGGAAGGACGATATCACGTATACCAATGATCAAACTCAGGAAATCATTTTACCATGCCGTTTAAAGCAATGTGAAACATCTGCAGTCTTGAAGTCTTTAGAGGCTATGAGTGCAAGATTAATAGCTGAACAAAGGTTTGGGTTTGACTCCAACAAAACCACAATAGACTTGCAACATGCTTTAATGTTTCTTTTCATGGCTTATCTGGCTTCTGTCGATGGAATGACAAAATTAGATCCAAATGTGGTCAGCAAACTCAAAAAAACAGATCTTAATCAAGCACAGTCTGATCTTTATAGAAGAATGAGTGCAAATCTTTATAAAACCAAAGATGGTCGGTATTATCATATTCATGGCTCCCTTGAGGCTTCTCGTACCCTAAACATGATAGGATTACCTGCATGGCATCCTGATCTTACAAGTTACAATGAAGTTGTAAATTGTATTCAAGATCAAGTATTAAAATTCAACTGTGATGAGTTAGAAAACCTGAATGTTGAAAATAGACAAGCTGGAGTTGAGGCGATTAAATTTTCCGAATTTTTGGAGACTGAGCAGGGAAAAGTGACTCAAAAAAGTCCTTATTGGGAAATGGAGCTCCTCGAATCTGAGACTCCTCCAGTTCCATATTCATATGTAGATGTTTCAGTTTCAAAACCTCAAATATTGAAGGGAATTAAAGTTTTGGAATTGTGTAGAATCATTGCTGGGCCTACGATTACTAGGATACTAGCTGAATACGGTGCAGAAGTTCTCAAGATTACTGATTCTGCTAATTTGCCTGATGTGCCTTTCTTTCAAGTTGATGGTAACATCGGTAAACATTGTTGTGACTTAAATCTGAAGGATCCCGAAGATAAGAAGACTTTTGAGAAACTTCTTGAAGATGCAGATATTATTGTCGATGGATACAGAAAAGATGCCATCTCTAGACTTGGATATGGCCCTGAAAAATTGAAAGAACTCGGAATCAAACGTGGAAAAGGGTATATTTATGCTTCTGAAAACTGTTTTGGATTCACAGGTCCTTATTCAGAGAGGGCTGGATGGCAACAAATTGCAGACTGTTACTCTGGTGTGGCTTGGACTCATGGATTATCTTTATGTCCTGAAAATAATGAGCCAATGGTTCCTCCTTTCCCTATGAGTGATTATGGTACTGGCTGTCTGGTTGCAATTTCTGTTTTACTTGCAGTCTATAAGAGAGCCAAAAATGGTGGTTCTTACTGGTGTAAGTCTTCTCTTGTTCAATATGACTTGCTTCTTTTAAATCAAGGTCTCTATCCTGATGATGTTTGGAACAAGGTGTTGTCTAGACAAAACCCTGAGGTCTTCAAATTACGGTATTACGATTCTGTGGATAAGATCTCTAAGACTTGTTTAAACTCAATGAAAGCTTTCAAACCCGATTTATTCGATGGAGATCTTAAATATATGGATGAATGGGACAGTGAAGGATTCAAAGGAAAAATTAAAGTTTTAAAACCAGTGGTTCAGATGGAGAACACTAGAAACGGGTTCAATTGTAGTAGCAGACCTAACGGATTCGATCCCGCAGAATGGTGGACGAGCTAAAAACTCAAAGTGAATATTATTTTATGCCTTTTATATCAAGTATATAATACTATATTGAATATTAGAATCTAAGTTAACAAGTCAAAATAAATTAAATATTGAAGGCTATAAAGTTATATAGTTCTTTGAAGGGTATTGATAAATGTGACAAGTTTTCCGCAACGTTACATTTACTTTCAGCTCTTCAAAACATATTTGTGTTTACATTTCACTACTGTAAGTTGAGCTTACAATTAATTGAAACATATTTGATGTCATTGGCTTTTGATATGGCGTAGTCTCGGTTTCTCCGACTGCTTATCGCATGATTCCATAATCCCGGAAGTTTTTTCTGTTTTTCATTGAATTATCGTATGATTTGAAGAAAGAGGGACGTCATTAACTCACTAAAAAACCAGGACAAGTTTATCCATAGACGTTATAAAAAGATGTATTGGATAATCGTGGAATAGATGGCTATCACATTTCCGACAACGTTTTTCCTATTATCGCAAATTCTGAAGTTCTTGTTCCCCGCGACTTATGCATATAACACAATAGAAAAGAAAATGAAGAAATGAGTGTGGGGTAAAGGACTCCACCAAGGACGAAAATGGACATAAGTCCGCAGGATGAATAAGTCATTATATGTGTAAAAATGGCTTGATATGATGTAAACTGGCTCGGCTTTTTATATAGATCATATGGACAAATCAGTGAACACTAATAGGTAATAAGAATTATCAGTTGTATATAAAGGTGCATAAATTCTCGAGTTAGACAATTGAAAACGACATAATTCAAATCAAGTTTGAATCATTATTCATTCATAGTATAATTATCACTAACTCCAAATATGTCCCAAGAATTTACCCAGAGCGTCATAGATTCATTTGGCCCAAAAGCCACTCCTAAAGCCAAGAGAATCCTCTCCTCGTTAATTCAACACATCCACGATTTTGCAAGAGAAAACTACATAACCACCGAAGAATGGTTATGGGCTGTTGACTTCATCAATAGAATTGGTCAAATGAGTAATATCCGCAGAAATGAAGGGATTCTAGTTTCTGACGTCTTAGGTTTAGAAGTGCTTGTTGACACCCAAACCCATTCCTCAGAAAGTTCCGATCATACTGCCTCTGCAATTTTAGGTCCATTCTACAGGGAAAACTCTCCTGTCTACAAGAATGGTGAATCAATCATCCAGAAGGAAGTCGGAGGAGTGAAATGTTATTTGTTTGGTACTGTCTCGGACAACAGCGGTAACCCTCTTCCTAATGCAAAGGTCGAAATCTGGCATTGTGCTCCAAATGGTCTCTACGAACAACAAGATCCAGACCAGCCAGATTATAACCTAAGAGGTACTTTTAACACATCATCGAAAGGTTTTTTCAGTGCTCTCTGTCTCAAGCCAACATCCTATCCGATCCCATATGATGGTCCTGCAGGTGACTTGCTGACATTCATGGACAGACATCCATTCAGACCATCGCATATTCACTGGAGAGTCTCTCAACCAGAATACCATTCATTGATTACTCAAATTTACGATTCTGAGTGTCAGTACGTTAAGGATGACTCTGTTTTTGCTGTCAAGGATGATATCGTTGTTACCTTCAAACCAATTGATGAACTCGACTTGAGCAAAGTGGAAGGTGTTGAAAGTATTGATGAACTCAAGAAACAGGGTGTCGAAGTTTATTTAGAATACCATATTAAGCTTATCAAGGAAGATGACCTTCAGAAAAGTAGAGAGCCAATCTACGAGAAGCAAAGAGCTTTGGAAGAAAAGTTTAGGGCTAGTCTTTGATCTTCCTCAGAATTCTGATAACATCCTTGAAATTTAGATCTCAAGTTTACATACGTTTGAAAAGTCATCTGTTATTTTTTTCTAATGAGTCATTGTTCTAACAAGTTCTCTTGAGAATATGAATGTAAAGCGTAAACAGATAAGGAGAAAAAATTGTTGTAAAAATTTACGCATCAAATTAAATTAAGCAGTTTTTTAAATATTTTACAAAAACAAGTTTCTACAAATTTATGGATTTCTTTGGGAACTTCTCTTTATTGTTAATTTATTAGGAAATCCCAGGGATAACTAAGATATCTTCAACTGAAATAATGAGAGTACATCAACCAGTCTCTAAATTAAAAATACCAAGTTCATTTCTTGACTAGAGTTACTTGCCAAGCTTGTTTTCGATTTTGCTTGCGATATGATTACAAAATGGAACCCTTAAAGTTTACGCCATCTCTATGTGGAAGAAAAATCATTATAGTTGAAACAATTAGCACAGATGAGGTACATTCTTTGATCCTGCTTACATACTCAGAACTGTTCTCATGATATTGTTTAAAGAAGACACTTATATTTGACAGACAGAACCCGGGAGAACCAAAATTATATAATGCCCGGACTGTGATGAGCATCCTGCCATTTGTTCGCATCGCTCCTTAAAGGTATATGTCCGGTGGGGGTATTTAGTTTAGAATCTTGGTCATCTAGGTGAAACTGGGGAACATTCGAAGATGCGAACACCCATCATTTCTCCGTGACCAGTGGCGTCGGATTTATGGAATTTCGGAAAAGTGACCCTTTGATTTTTATTTTCGTCTGAAAAAATAATAGATCGAAGGTATTGCTTAGGGAGCATTTTAGCCAAGGTATATCTATATATATTGAGATGAAGTGTTTAGATAGAATGACAGTTTACTCAATTCACTCATTGAAGTCTAAGAAGCTCAAGTTAATAATCATTTAGTATCAACATGTTTCTCACAAGAAGAATCACCAGAATTCAGCGGAATAGTGACAGGATGCGAATCATCTATGTAGGGTCTAGATACATATCTAAGGTGGTTCACTCAGTGGAAGAAGCATTGAAGGATATCCCAACTTCTAATTTTACCCTTCTCAGTGGAGGATTTGGTTTATGTGGTTTGCCTGAAACCCTCATATATGGATTACTCAACAGACCAGAGATAAAAGGCATTACTGCTGTGTCAAACAACGCAGGTATCGATAACAGGGGATTGACACTGTTATTGAACAGTGGTCAGATATCTAAGATGGTCTCATCATTTTTGGGTAACAACAAAACGTTCAATAGAATGTATCTGGAAGGTGAAATCGACTTGGAACTGTGTCCACAAGGTAACTTGGCTGAGCGTACTCGTGCTGCAGCTGCAGGCATCCCTGCATTTTATACTGCGACCGGAGTTGATACCTGGTTGGAACAAGGAAAATTACCTATAAGATATGGAAAAAATGGGGAGGTTTTGAAGTACTCCAAGCCTAGGGAATCTAGGGTTTTTCAAGGAAAAAAATATTTACTGGAAGAAGCTATTCCAGGAGATGTGGCCTTTGTCAAGGCTTACAAGGCAGATAATTTGGGAAATTGTTGGTTCAAAGGATCTGCAAGAAACTTCAATAGTGTATTTGGAAGAGCAGCAAAGCAAACAATTGTTGAGGCTGAGCATATAGTTGAGCCAGGGGAGATTAATCCAGAGGATGTGCATCTTCCTGGAGTTTATGTTTCAAAAGTTGTTCAATCCAATGCTCCCAAAGACATCGAAATTCTTACATTAGATGATGGAACAAAAGTTTCTGATGTTGATATTGATAGCATGAGTCCTTCAGAACGTAGAAGATACCAAATTATTAGGAGGGCTTCTCAAGAGTTTCATGAAGGAATGACATGTAATCTAGGAATAGGAATGCCCACCCTAGCAGCTAAGTATCTTCCTGAAGGTTTCGATATTAACTTCCAAAGTGAGAATGGGTTGCTTAGGTTTGGAAAGTATCCTAAGAAGGGAGAGGAAGATCCTGATTTAATAAATGCTGGTAAGGAAACTGTGACGTTGAATATCGGTGCCTCCTTATTTGGATCCGAAGAATCATTTGCCATGATAAGATCGGGAAGAATTGAACTTACTATGTTAGGAGCGCTGCAAGTTGCTGCTAATGGAGATCTTGCTAACTGGGGATTACCTGGAAGAATAAAGGGAATGGGAGGAGCTATGGATCTAGTCTCAAACACTGATCATACTAAAGTTATTGTTTTAATGGAACACAACGACAAGAAAGGAAATCCAAAGATTTTAAACGAATGCACTTTCCCATTAACTGGAGCTAAGTGTGTGAGTAGGATTATCACAGAAATTGCGGTGTTTGATGTTGATACAGAGCAAGGTCTCACTTTAATTGAAGTCGACAAGAACACTACTGTTGACGAAGTCCAGAAGAGAACAGCTGCACCTTTCAAAGTTTCTCCATTACTAAAAAATATTGAAGTTTGATTATGTATATAAAATCAACCTATAGTTTAAATAGAGCACCATAATTCTAATTCTCAATTCTCTATAAATTTTTGAATTGATTCAATAACCAACTGATCATTTTCTATACAGTACCAATGACCTATGTGTGGTAGTTTTTCAACTCTTGAGGATTTTATATTATCAGAAATTACTTTGACACACCCTTCCCATGGACATGTATTATCTTCATCTCCATGAATAATCAAAACAGGGATGGTGATCGTCTTATAGAGTTCAACTAACTCATTACTTTGCTCATTTCCTGCCTTCCCAATGACTTGACAATTAAATATATAACCTTCGACAGTTTGATTGGAGATTAACTGTCTGATATATGATTGCTTGAACGGGGAGCATACAGATCCTGTAGCTTTGAACGGAACGGTATTGAATAATTTATCTAGCTTTCCGTCCTCTTTGAGAATTTTTATTCTATCCTCAAAGACGGCAGAAATCTGTGGTGTTGGATGAAGAGGGCCGATTAGAATGGATTTCACAACATTTGTTTCAAAAAATGAACCATCCCGTAACTTGACTGTGTTTCCATTGAGACTACCTACAATATAGTTGACAATCATACCTCCCATGGAATGTCCAATTAAAATGAGCGGTTGCTTGTTCAGCAAGCATTCGTTAGCCACTTCAAGAACATCTAAGGCCATAGATTTCAAATTGGAGTCACTAGCTGTAGAAGTAGGTGAGCTTGCTGCCCCAGAGTTGTCAAAAATCACACATTGGTACCTATTTGAGAGTTTTTCCGCTGCTGAATAATAATAATTTTGAGATGAGCCTAATCCATGAATGAATAAAAGAGTGATATCATTTGATTTGATTGTTTTACCAGGGGAAAATACTGAGTAATGCAGTTTTTTAACTGAAGATCTAGCTGATTTGAAAGATTTGAATTCCATTTTTACGATTGATAATTTCCAGAGGTATAATAATTTGAGAAAATGTCTAAACGGAGGAATGTAACTGCATATATGGGGAGTTCAACTTATAGTGAGATTTAGGCCTCGGAAAAATGGCGCCTACACAAATCCGTCATCAAAATTATATATCAAATCACATAAAAAGAACTGCATTTTCACGGATAGAGACGGTTGGAGTTTGGAAGAAATTTAAAGGAATAGAACCATATTAATCAAAAATGACTGTTACATTGACGTTCTGCAAAGATATATCACCACAAAATTTGCCGAAATTGTTGAAATTCGTTGAATCCTTTTATGCGGTATCCGATACCGCTCCACCAGATCCAGAGAGCGGTAAGATGGATCCTTATCTAGATTTTTTTATTCCTTCAGCTTCTCTGAAAATGGGACTTAATGAAGTCAAAGACCATAGTAATATAGCTCAATTAAGACAAAATATGTGGAAAAAGGTTACTCATCGCCACCATGTGGTGCAACATCTTGCAAAAGTCAATGACTTCAAGTATCTTGTAAACGGATACGTCGATTATGTCTTAATCAATGACAAGAGTTTGACAACTGAATGGGCCGCTTTTATCGAATTCCAAGAAGATTTGACAACTCTAAAAATGAAGCACTATCAAGTGTATCTTGATGCATCACCTATGGCAAAGGCTCTAGCCGAATAAACATATTTCCTCCCGCTCGACGGATTTGTGAGGATTCGGAAATATGCCAATTTTTTTGCTCGGGATTTCCCCACAAAATTGTTGTGGGAATATATCTATTTATAAGGAAGGAAGGATCGATACCGAAAAAAACTGTATATTTCTTCTAAACCCAATACGTAGATTAATTCTATAAGAAAAACAACCATGTCTTCCCTGATTAAGCAAGTAACAACAAAGTCGCCTAAAGATATTGTCATATTAGGGGCATTCAGATCTCCTGTAACCAGAGCCAAAAAGGGAGGATTAGCTAAGCTTGCACCAGAACAAATTCTTCATCAGACTGTTAAGGGTGCTATTAATAGGTTGAATGTTGATCCAGACAAGGTTGAAGACGTCTTAATAGGTACTGTGCTGCAAACACTTGGTGGTCAGAAAGCTTCAGCATTGGCAATCAAATCTGTCGGATTCCCTTATCACACCACAATCAATACCTGTAATAGACAATGCTCTTCATCTATTCAAGCATTGAGTTATGTGGCAAACTCTATCAGGGCCGAGGACTACAAAGTAGGGATTGCTGCAGGTGTGGAATCAATGACTTATGATTATTTTCCTCATAGAGGAATTCCAGTTAGAATAGACCAGGATTTATACCAATATGCAAGTGAGGACGCAAAAAATGTTTTAATGCCAATGGGTATTACCTCTGAAAACGTCATCAAGAAGTTTGGTCTCAATAGAGCAGAATTGGACGAGTTTGCTTTTAACTCGCACAAGAAGGCTCATAACGCAACAATCAATGGACTTTTTAAGAACGAGATCATTCCAATTGAAACCACCGACGAAAGTGGAAATGCCGTTGTAGTGGATAAAGATGACGGTATTCGAGCAAATATCTCTTTGGAAAAGTTAGCATCGTTACAACCAGTGTTTGCAGAGGACGGAGCTACCACAGCAGGAAACTCTTCCCAAATATCAGATGGAGGATCTTTTGCCCTTTTAACAACCAGAGAAGAAGCTGAAAATTTGGGAATTAAGCCTGTTGCTAGATATATTTCATCTGCTGTTGCAGGAGTTGAATCGTCATTAATGGGTATTGCTCCAGCATATGCTGTTCCTCAGTTACTAAATAAACTGAATTTGAAAGAAAAGGATATATCCATATTTGAATTAAATGAAGCCTTTGCAAGCCAATCGCTATACGTCATTAAAAAGTTAGGTCTTGAGAATCAACTGGCAGATAATTTGATTAATCCAAAGGGAGGAGCTATTGCATTGGGACATCCACTTGGTGCAACTGGTATTCGTTGTTTATCTACCTTACTTAATAGCTTGGAAGATGGCCAGCTTGGTGTTGTTTCTATGTGTTGCTCTACTGGTCAAGGTTATGCTGGTCTTTTTGTGAAAGAAAATTGAGGCAAGAAATTTGCACCAATATAATGAAAGTAAGTCTAGTCTACCTATAGAAGACAAGTTATTTCATTTTGAACTATTTTTATTTAAAACTATGTAGGCTGGCCATATGGTAATAGAGGCTATATTGTATATACTATATTATATGTTATGAGCAAATTAATGAAATAATATGAAAGATATACTCAAAACAAATATTTAAAAAATACTGACTTGGAATTGATTTCATAAAATATATATAAAACAACAATATCAGTCAGTTGAATAAACCTATTATCCACTTCCACTTGACTCTCATAAAATTTAACTGGTTATAAACTTTTTGGGATTCATACCTTTTTGATATCCCAACGGTGGATCACTAAGAGAGTAACCTAATAATTCTTGCAGTTTCTCTGAGTACTTTCTAACTTCAGTAGGGCTGACCACGATAAACTGGTTTTCTTCCTGTCTTAATATACCCCTAGTGACGAAAGTAGCATAGACCGTTCTAAAATTATCTTTTGTATAATTTGAACTTCCAGCATGAAAGGTTGAGCCGAGCATGAAGAAAGAGTCTCCAATATCCAGCTCCGCATACACACAATCCTCTTCTCTTGGAATTCTATCACCTCCCCATAAATGGCTACCGGGGATAAATCTAGTTGCACCATTTTCTTTATTTGTTTTTGTCCCAGCAACAAATAGTCCAACTGTTGATTCTCTTGCAGGAAGGTCCCTTTCGTCATTCCATGAGGAGATTTCCTTATGGTCATTATGATGTAGACAATCATCTCTGTGTAAAGGTTGCGCAGAAGCACCGGGACCGATTCTGAAGGCAACTGCTGAATGAACTTGTGGCTTAGAAACAAAATGTCTTTTCTCATTTCCCCACCAAAAATCTGCTTCAGAAGTTAAAAAATGTTCACATACATCGGTGTAGAGCTGCGAAGCCAATATTTCGTTAACGAATGTACGACTGCATCCACAAAGACCTGGAGCCCTACGAGTTTCCTTTGGAAAGAATTCTCCTTCCCAGCTTGCTGCTGACTCTAACTTATCAGATATATCAGAGTAGATATCAGCCATAATAGGTTCATCGATCAAATTTTTCACGATGACTCCCCCATCTCTTTTGAGTAGAGTGATAACATCTTGAGCGGTAGCAGATGATGATTCCAAAATTTGCACTCCAGATGGAAACATCGTTATTGTTTGAAATTCAAATATAAAATTTATTTTCAATACCAGTGTCTTAACTCTTACTTTATATTTATATCAAACTCATCAAATCCCCAGAGCAACGGAAATTAAACTGATATATTAAATGTTTATTCCGTCTGTTATCATCTGCTAGCTTCAACATCAGATGAAAGCCCACTTTTGGAAACGCGTTCCCTCTTTCCCCTTTAGGGAGCTGGCTTATCATTGAATTGATAAGATTATACCATAACTTCTAGAAAGAGCTTAATATATCTTAATTTAATTCAATTTTGAATTTGAATAAATATATCTTACACTGGCACAAGAGAATTAATCCTAACTGAATAGAAATTTAGGTTAGATGCCGATCAAATACCATGACAGAAACAAAAATAGTTAGCCTGAAATCTGACGCTTCATTTGATGAAATAGTCGAATTACTTAAGCAAAATGGAGCAGTAGTTATTGAGAACTTTGTTCCCCAAAACACTATTAATAAAATCAATGAAGATTTTAGCAGATTTCTAAAAGAAAACAAAAATCAAGATTGCAAACAATCTTTTGACTTATTTTTGACAAGTGAGGAGTTTTGTTCTTCTAATGTTCTCCATCCTTTATTCCAAAAAATAGCAAACCATTTTTTGACCAATAAAATGAAAGCTTATTGGGGAAAGGAGAGAAAACTACATGTTTCAAATCCTCAACTTCAAAGATGCTTAGCAAAAGACCTTCATTACATAGACTCACCATTTCCGTTACATAGAACAGATACGTTCTATCACAAGATTCATGATGATCTGGAATATTGGTCTGACGAAAGAGACTTACCCCTTCATGAAAGCAGTATTGGATTGATTACGGCTGGTAGTGATCTCAGTGAGGGAGATAGTCAGTTGAAAATTATCCCAGGTTCCCATCTTTGGGGAAGCTCAAAAAAACCCACTATGGATCAAAGTCAGGAAATCATCCTGAAAAGTGGGGATTCTTTGATTATTTTAGGATCAACATATTTTTGTGAAACAAGCTCTTTAAAGCAGTCCTATCTGTATGAAACTTTCATGACAAGAGGTTTATTACGGCAACAAGATAATTTCTTCCTTAATATACCAGTTGAAACAGTTAGAACTCTACCCGAAGCTTTAATAAAGATCTTAGGATGGGAGGTGAGTAATCCATTTTTGGGATGGATTGATCTTATGGATCCGATTTATTACCTATTCCCGGAGAGATTGTCAGAAGCTCCAACTGATCTCTATTAGATATGTCTTTGAATAAATTTTAGTTTCATTATTCCGTTGTAATAGTATTTAGGTAATAATCATACTCAGGTATTTTTACAAAGAATTTGTAGTAATATCAATTAAAAGCAAATAGATCTCTAATTATAAAAAAGATTTTGGAGGGCCCAAGTTCGACCTTTCTTGATCTTCCCTTGCATATGTTGACTTGTTAAAACTATTTGTCGCTTGTGGAACATCAAGAGCTGGATTTTTTTCAAAGAAGCCAAAAGGCACCAACTCCAGTTGATGGATTTCAACAGGCATAACAGGAAAATCTTCTGATCTTGGAATATGAGTAAATCCTAAAGTTGCCCACACGACTATATCTTCATTTCTAACATTGTCTTCTCCATTTGCCCACATACTCAATCCAGTATCTTTTTTTGACTGATTTGTAAACTCACCAGCAGCGTAAAGTTGATTGTCTCTGTATTTAGTAACCCACAATTGCTTTGTGGCATACTCTGCTCTTTTAACATTGAATGAATTTGGATCGGCCAAAAGCATTTGCCTTGCAGGCAAGACAATCTTATAACCAACTGGCTTTTTGGTAATAGGATTGATAATATTCTCATTGATAACCTTATAACTTCTATTAGTAAATGGGGATTGTTCAACATAACCAGATCTTTCAACATAAGTTCTTTTAGTTACAAAACCAACGTTGTAGGGGTTTATTTTAGTATTTTTTTCCATTGGTAAGACATCATCGTAAGCAACAGTGTTTTCATGTCCATCAATAGCTGGGTCAATTCTGAAAGAAAGCATATGCTGATGATATGCAGCCATAACGTTTGGTCCGACTCTAGTTCCCCATGGAACATCCACATCATCATCAATAGGCATTGTCGATAAAATACCTGTTGCTCTAACCTGGATAGTAATTTGACCAGTTTGATCAAAGATCAAGTTGATTATGTATTCGTAGTTAGAGACTGTGGCAATTGTCTGCACAACTAGTTCTCTTCTCCTTGCAACCGTGGCTTTGCTAGTTCTATAATTAACATGTTTGTATAACAATCCATAATCTTGTTCATGCATACAGACACTGTTTGGAATAAGAACAGGTTCACCTTCACCATTACATCTAATGCAGTCAAAATACTTGATCAAGCCCAAACAGTCGCAACCAAGTTCCAGATGGTTAGCAGTTGTTCCAAATCCTGAATCCCCTAAATCAAATGCTTGTTTCCTGTGATAAGGCGCACGAGGATCACCGTAAGGAACTGTCATTTCGGACAGAGCAACACGGTAAAAAATGGACCTACCTTTGAAATGCACATCATAGATAACAAATCCTTCTCTAACATTAGAAGCTACTCTAAACTGCCAGTCTTGCCAAAAAACCATACTTCCTTGAATTCTGAAAGAGGGCCCTTCTGGCTGCTGAACAATGAGTGGCTTGATATTTCTAATGCTTTCACCACTTAGGTCAGGGTGATAC
This sequence comes from Ogataea krabiensis, assembly GCA_030582815.1. NCBI lineage: Eukaryota > Fungi > Ascomycota > Pichiomycetes > Pichiales > Pichiaceae > Ogataea > Ogataea krabiensis. Next base: position 62,526 of record JAJMHB010000016.1, read on the forward strand.
TCTACGGAGCTGAACTTGTCCCACGGGGCAGTAGCTGAGGTAGTTTCATCAAACCCTGAAGGAAGATAATCGATTCGGATAAATTCTCTTGTCAAACCATCAAAAACAGGGGAGAATTTGAGAGGCAAAGAATAATGATTTGACTCTGTATGGTTAGAATTAGCAATGTACATATAAAATTGTACCAAGAATCTATCTTCCTCAGCGTCATCAGTACCGTAGATCCATGGATCAGTTCTGACTTCCCATTCTTTAGGAAGTTTAAGTTTTTCAATCTCTTTAGCAATGATGGGATGTCTGGAAATCATGTCTTCATACTCCATAACATCTTCAGGTAGCATTGGTCCTACTGTTCCTTTTGCAAGTTTTTCATTGGCAATTAAATGCGAATAGGAGCAATTCACCAGTGCCTTGTAAAATGAAGTACCAATATAGTAGTACGCATAGGTGATTCTATTAATTTTTGGCAATGATAGTCCTTCTTTTTCTGCTTCAAGATATTTGAGCATGTCTGACTTTGAAGGTTCTAGTCTATCAATTTGGCAAAAATGAGGTTTGTCTTTCCCTGTGTAGGAAGACTTGATGATCTTTGAGGTCAACCTCATTTCATTATCGGTAATCGAGTCAAATGGATGCATATTGTAAATGTAATGTAGGTTTCAGATTCTTAATCAATTCAATATCTTAAGTTTTTTCGACTTCTGTTGTGTTTTTACCAACCTTATATATGACATACATTGAGGAAAAGAATGGTGAGGATGGGTTCATCTCTGATTTTGTACAGTTCTTTCGGGTATCTTGGATCAGCAGTGCTACCATTACAATCTGCGTTTTTAACATCCTTATTTGTCCTTAATTTGTGTTACAGTTCACATTTGTCACAATCGTTTTCCTAGAAATAAAAGCTCTATTTGCTGCCTCTGATAGTTTTAGTGAAGAGTGACGAATTCGGAATCGAGGTGCGCGAAGCACTTTATCAATAAAATTTCGATAGATAAGAACGGATAACAATCATTGCTTTTAATTTTTCTAACAGCGATCAAACTGTCAACAATATCAGTTACCTAGATATCTTTAGATAGAAGACATTCTGGGTTCTGATAAAATTGGAATACGAAAATCAATATAAAAGCATTGATAGAAGTGTATTTCCATCTTTGATTTTTTGATTATGACGAATATCACAAGTTTGAAGATTTATCTTTGTAGAACTGCAGATGGATTCTTTTAAAGGGAACTTTTCGGAAAAGAAACACATCCCAGATGGGAGCAGCAAAACTAGCTACCATGTTGTGGCAGATGAGTTGCATAGTCAAGATGAACAAATTTTGTCGTCTGATGGAATGGAACTCAGTGACTCCAATTTGGAAACACCCCAATTGGAGAGATCGTTCTCTATGTTGGCATGTGTGGGACTTGGATTCACAATAACTAATTCTTGGATTGGATACATCTCATCATTTATAGCTAATCTGTCTTATGGAGGACCGCAAAATGCTATTTTTGCTTTGATTGTTGGTGTGGTTTTACAATGGTTTTTCACTGGACCTCTAGCTGAGATCGCCTCTGCTTTTCCGACTAGCGGAGGACAATATCATTATGTATATCTTCTGGCTCCAGAAAAAACTAGAAGATTTGCTTCATTTGTAACCGGATGGCTCTCTCTTCTAGGTTGGTTGATTGTCAGCTCTTCTGCAGTTGCAGTTGCTGCTAATGGTTTAACTGGATTGGTTATCTTTTGGAATCCAAACTATGAGATTACAAGATGGAGAACTTACCTTATCTACATTGCCTCAATGTTCGCATCTTTGGTTCCAATTTTGACCATTCCATCAAAAATGCATTATATTACACAATTTGTTTTGTTTTTTTCATTGGTGGGATGTTTTGTGACTTTTGTCATTTGTCTTGCTATGCAAACACATCAACCAGGCAGTGAAGTGTTCAAATCAGGTTATACAAGCTCAGGATGGAACATGGGAACCGGATGGATCCTAGGAATGGTGAATTGTATGTATGCATTTGTATCTACAGATGCTGCCACTCATATAGCGGAAGAAACTGTTCATCCGGGGAAAGCGGTTCCATTCACAATGAATATTACTTTAGTTCTTGGGTTCATAACCTCGTTTCCTCTGATGATAGCGCTAATGTTTGGAATGACAGACATGGATGCTGTTCTTACTTCTGCAGTACCAAGCATGGAGTTGTATTACCAAAATACCAAAAACAAAGGTGTTGCAACTCTACTGCAGGTTTGGCTAACTATTACTCTTTATCTGGCGTGCAGTGGGGCTTGGATTACAGATTCAAGACTTGCTTATGTCTTAGCAAGAGATAAAGCTATCCCTTTCCACAAATACTTTTCCCACATTGACAAGAACCTCCGTGTTCCTGTAAGAACCGTTTTTTTGAGCGCAGCATTTGTTGCCTTATATGGTCTTTTGTATTTTGCTACATCTACAGCTTTTAACTCTATTGTGACATCTTCTGTGCTTGGGTTGAACATCAGTTATGCAATTCCTACATCAATAATTCTTATAAGAGGAAGAAAATTACTTCCTTCACGGGTGTTCAATCTAGGAAAAGCTGGCTGGATTATGGATTTATTAAATCCACTTCTTATAGTATTCATTGGTGTACTAACTTGTTTCCCTGCTGCAATTCCAACAACCAAGGAATCCATGAATTATGTCGCACCTGTCATTTGTGGACTGATGTTCATTATCATTGCATTATGGTTGGCCATTGGAAAAGAATTTAAAGGGCCAAATGTTAATATAGATTTATTAACGAAGATGAACATTGAGGCAACAAAGTTGGATGTGGACATACATGAAGATAAGAGACAATTTTTATGGTTTTTCTGGATCTAGTTCAAATCAAATTTTGATGAGAGAATAGTTCTGTTGAAATTTTTATAAGTTTAAATAATATTCATTATTGATATATGGAAAAAATATGTTAATTAAATTACTGGAATACTTCAGGTTTCCAGTCTTCGAATCCTAAATCTACTCCAAACTCATCATGATCAAACCTATAAGGATTAGATTTGCCAATATCAATCAGCTTATTTAAGTCTTCTGAGCGAATATATGAGATTTTGCGATTCTCTAATATTCTGTTTTCTTTAAAAGACTTTGGAATTGTGCTAACACCCAAACAAACGTGATAGCTCAAAAGGAGAGTACTTGGAGCTATGTTATATTTAGATGCAATTTCTCTAACTGTTTGATTTCTCAACAACGGAGCACCATCTCCGCCAAAAGGACTGAATGCAGTCATAACAATTCCTTTTGAAGTACAAAAGTCACACAATTGACGTTGGGGCAACAATGGGTGCAATTCACATTGATTGACAGCGGGAACAATTTTAGCAACTTTTAGCAATTCTTTTAAATAAGGAATTGAATAATTTGAGACTCCAATAGATTTTGCTTTTCCTTTATCATAACAGTTTTCCAGTTGTTGATACATGGTTATGTAACTGCTAGAATGATCTTTAATAACTTTTCCATTATCACCCACTGGCCAAAAAGGTTTACCGTCATCTGAATCACATTTCAAAGGAACAGGCCAATGAACAAGCACTAGATCAACATATTCAAGCTGGAGAGCCTCTAGAGACTTGTCTAAACTATCTTCCATCCTTGAATGAAATGTTGGCCACACTTTGGTTGTGATAAATAGATCTTCTCTTTTGACCTTTCCTGTTGCTATCGCATTTTTTATTCCCTCTCCTACTGCATCCTCACATTCATAAAAGTAGGCAGTGTCGATAAGTCTATAACCGGCTTCTAGTATTGCGTACTCCACACTTTCTCTTATATGAGCTTTGGATGTTGAACTCCAAGTGCCTAAACCAATTGCGGGCATCTTAAACCCTGTGTTGAGGGTGAAATACACTGTACTCATAAGTTTTCTTATAATATTAGGATATTATGTGACTTCCGAATCAGTGAGTATCTTCTTTACTAGTGACTCTGAGGGAGTTGTTAGTTGGTAGTTATGGGGCCTGTGAGATTTTCTCAGCTATTTATCTGATAACAGCCTTATCAAAACTGGCTGCGTACCTCCTTTCCTAATTGGGAATTAACCAAAAATCTTTGATCCTTGATTCCTCTTATCGTGAATTCTTCTGCTTCAACAATACTTGAAAAAATGTTTTGTTAATCCAAATACTAGCTTTCATTTTGTCAAAAAGTAACAGATGACACCTTACAGTCATCAAAAATTGGACCAAAAGTAATGGCACCAAGCAAAATTACCCGTTCCAGGGGAGGTTGCTGGACTTGCAAACAACGGTGAGCATTAAATTTTAAAAATAGATTTCTATCTTACAGATCAAATGTTCTAACATCTAGAAGACATAAGAAATGTGATGAGTCAAAGCCTACCTGTGAAAACTGCTTGAAAAGTGGTAAAAAATGCTTGGGATATGAGCTGAGACTAGTATTCGACGTTGATGATGAGAGAAATCAAAAGGTAGGAAAGGCGATCAAAGACAACAAAGGAAACCTGGTGGTAGGCTTTCGGGGCAAACCAAGGTACAATCGGAATCAAGACAGAAATATAGAAGAAAGAGAGAAATTAAAAAAAACCCACAAAAATGTTGAAATATCCCTGAATGATAGCTCTTCTAATGGGAATGAAATCAAGTCACACTCATCAGAATTAAATGAGATAGCTATAGATAAAGATACACCATTCTCTTTCGAAATAGCCGGTAGTAAATTTGACTTAGAAAATCTTCAGGATATTGAAGTTGAGAGTAACTTGGAGCTGGAATCCATTCTTTCGAAACATGATTCTGATATGATCATGACAACAAATAACCAAATATCTGAAGAGAGTTCAAATTTTGATTCCCAGAGAAATCAAGAGATTACATCACAAGATCTTTATGAGATTACAAAACCAGATGCTGAAGTACTCTTTCCTGATACATCTGTGTATAGTTCCAATAACATTAAGTTCCCTCTTATCAAGCCTGTGGTGAAGAATAGCAGTGGATTAATATCCCATTTTTTCGTTAAATTAGTACCTTTGCTTGATAACCTTAGGGTTTCTCCCTTTCCAAAATTGGCAATTGAATGCTGTGAATCTGATGTGGCTGAAAGTTGTTTTCTCTCCATGACATCTATGCATCTATACGGGTATGAGCTTAATAAAGACCTCTATGTTCAAGGTGTGACACATGCTAGCCGAATAATGGATCACTTGATATCTAGTTTAGGTCTTCTAGCTGGGCAAAAAGAACCCTCAGCTCTATCTGAGGATTCACACGGCAAGGTTAATCTTAGTATCGCTTTAATAATCAAGAATTTGAAATTGGCTCCAGAAAATCAAAGATATGAAAAAATAGTTGTCATCCTAGTGATAATATATGCTCAAACGTTATTTTCTGTTCTTGAAAGTGGACGTTCTTCGTTGTCCAAACTTTTCTTTGAACTTTTTGCTGAGATAGCTCAAGAACCTGAACTTAAGGAAATCATCAAAGATTCCATGATGTGCAAATTGATTATTGCTACTCTCTCCTGGTTTGATACTGTTACAGCTCTAACATCTCTTGATATAAGAAAAGCGTATTGTGATCGATCATGGTATGGAAAGTCTTGCTCGGCCTTGTCTCTAGAAGTTATTATGGGGTGTCCCTCTCAAATTTTTGAATGTATGTCATTGGTATTGGATTTGCGTTACGACATGCATTACAAATTATGCACTAACCCAGTTGATATAGAAGTACGGTTCAACTCAATTGAGCACCAACTTCTTGATTATAGATCTTATGTCAGTTATTGTGAGGATATCAAATATAAAGAAAGGATAAAGGGTGCTCAATGTTGGGCAATATCTGTCTTGATATATCTCTATCGACTAGTTCACAAGGAAAACTATAATATTAAAATAGCAGGGTTGGTACGGGAATTCGTTGAAACTTATAAAGAGATTCCACAAGAATCCGGAGTGATCACACAAATGATCTGGCCTCTTTTAGAAGTAGGATCTGAAGCCATCAAAACATATGATAGGGAAAATATATACGAGTTTCTCAACAGTTTATTCTCCAAAAATCGTATGGGTAATGTGAAGACGATAATGAGCCTATTACAAACCTCTTGGAAAACCTCAGTTCCTTGCTATGTTCTACTAAAAGGACAAACCTGGAAACAATCTGGAATTGATCTTTTACCTTGTTAGCAATCAAATTTATGATTATATTTATTTAAAATATCTTTAAAATATGTCTTCTTGTCACGATTGAATACCTTCAGTCTCTCCCCTTAAGTATGATATAACTGCAGGGCCCCATTCATCCCGTGCTCTATAACTACCAAATTTCTCACCCATACCTTCAATCGCTCCTATTAGTTCCTCGCCTTGTCCCTCTTCTTTTATTTGAGTCATTGGTGTTAGAAATGTCCTCACCATGAAGGCGACAGCTTTGGTTTTTGGAAGTCTAGTGAAACATTGCCTCTCATATCTAAAAGACACCTTGTTGAAGTCAAGCGTTTCCGGGTTTAAAGCTACCCTCGCTTCACTTGGGTCGTAAGGATTGTAATACTCATCATGTGACTGAACAGTCCAATTAACCCTCTGAGTATATTCTCCAATTTTCACACGAGAAAAAAAACGGTTCATGCTGAGTTGTAACTTTTCTTTGTATCCTGGCACAGGACCATGAATATCAGTAAGTCTCAAATTGACTTTTTTGTCCAGACGGAAGCCTGGAGAGCAAGTGAAACAACCTCCGCGTAAAACATACTCTCCGTCTTCTGAATTTGGGATCAAAACCATAAAATCTTCTTCAATCTGAGACGTCATGATTTTGATTGCTTCGATTGTGTCAACAGTTTGGGGACTTCTAGGAAATTTTTCGTTCCTTAATTTATTCATTATTTGAGTCGAATCTTCCTTATCTACCTCAAAATATTTTGGATATCTGGCCAGGAGAAACTCACTTACTTTACTATATAACTCATTGACTGCATCTATACCAGAATCGTGGAGAACCACAACATCCTTATGATCGTTGCTATAAGTCTTTTTTTTTTCTGTAAGCTTCAAATAGTCAGAATCTATGAAAATAAAATCATCAGCAGTGCACCTTTTCAAACCTAAAGTCATTCTATAAGGACCAGACTTGAATGCGCGATACTGACGAACATCTTCTTTCCTCCAGTCGAAGTCATCACTCACAGGTTGAACAAACTCTCTTTTCATATCACTTGTTTTTATTTTCTCATATCCTTCTCTCCTAGGCCATAATCCTCTTTTTGTGAAGTATATCAAGACTATAATGATTAGTCCAAATAGACTTCCAATAGGAATAGAAGTATCATTTTGAAGCATTGAACCTCGGGAACTCATCTTGTTGTTGCTATACCAAAAAAAAAAAAAACATTGAAAACTTTTAACAACGAGCACATATACTCTTTTTAAATATCAATCAGATCAATTCTTTAACTGGTGACATTATAAGTGTATATTTCCCTCTGTTTCAATCTACCCTTAGCTTAAAGTGTTAAATACCTTCAACTTTTCCTAAATTGGAAACCAGGTACGTGATTCTTTGCGCGCGATCCTTATCGGTTTGCAATGTTCGTGAGGGACTCACAGAGATTCCTAATGTCTCATAAAGGAAGTTTAGTACAAGCACTTCGTTGGAAACATGTGATCAGCAATGGAATTAAATCAACTAGTATGCTTCATGTTTGTCTAACACCGATAATGCGTTTGCTGCAACACTAATTGTCGGAAACATAGTTTCTGGACGCTTCTGTGAACAAATTTCTCTGTTTATTATATTCATTCAAAGAGCCAAAAAGAGAATTAATGTGTTGCACAATACAGGGTAAAACTTCTTGAAAAGGTGGATAACTTTAATCGGATATCAAAAATTCTATCTGTCATACCTGAAATGTGTGAATCTTACAACCGACTAGAACTGTTTTGTAAGATGAGCCAGACCTAGGTGTTCTGCCGTGGTACCAAATCTTGGGATGAAGAACGCAAATAATTTGTTTTTGTCTTTCCGTGATCTCCCATCCAAAATCTAAATTTGGACCATTATTTCAAAGACTTTTCAAATAATGCAAGTTTTCATTCATCATTTATATAGTGGAAAGCAAAAACATTTCTACTTAAAGTTATCTTTAAATGCCTCCAGATGTTTGGTGCTCAAAAGAAGAATTGTTGAATAATAAAGAGAACTCGACAACTCTACACTGTTTTTTATTTTTTTGCCATTCAAACCCACTATCAACGATGAAGAAAATAAAATACGATAAACCTTAAAACGGTTTCACTATAGATTCGCGGAAATAACTTTGGTGCCTGAAACTTAACCGGCTTTAAGGAGTAGGTAGGTAATTGCCAAGAGCAACCAAAAAGACGTTTTTGTTACCCTTCTTTTACACGATGTAGGGGCAATTATTGTGTTTCATCTGAAGCTTCAGTATGGTTTGTAATATCTATAAACTCCACTCCATGATTTTTAATTATTTGAGTTCTGTGTGAAATCATTTGACAAATTGGGTAACTTATGTAACTTATGTGTAAGTACCTCCAGGCCCAATCTGCAGAGAGCGTTGAACTTCTCGAAGCAAAAAGTTATTTTTCATTTTTCATTATGGCAATTGAAATAATGATTGTTCATTCATGCATTTGCAATCCACTGAATCAGTATGAATGCATTCTTTCAAACTCTTTGAACAAAAGAGACTCAAATGGGAAATTTATTACTTCTGAATCGGTATTTAATTTAGATCTGTACCAAGGAATAAACCTGACGGAATTGCCGTTTTAGCACGTGTCCAAGAAAAAAAAACAGTAAAAGTTGTATAGAACTCTTCTCGAAAATGATTATCAAATATGTAAAACCAAGCAATATAAACAGTAAATCTGATCGCTTGCCCTCTCTCTTTCTACATGTTTTAGAGAATAGTTCACACTATCCAATTACAATTTTGAACCTTCTAATATCCAAAATACTTTGAAAGTTTATCGGAGCTCTTTTGATTGTTTAGCATTATATCCTTCGTTGATATTAATTGATGCAATTTTGTGCGGCTTGAGCTTATGAACGTTATGATTCAATAAACATTTCCGGAAACAGTAAAGAACGTGTGTCTCGAGCATATGTTAATATAGGAAATGCGGTCAGTTTCGGTTAACAGAATCTACTTCTTTAATAGATTGACTGACAATTAATATATGAAGATTCTTTCAAACCGAATACTATAAAAGAACCATTATTTCGCTATGTTAGTTTCGAATCACTTCCAGCTTTTCATAAGAACAACAATACCTGCTGTGCTTTAAATCCGGAAATGAAGTTCTCAGTTGCTTTAGCACTCACAGGAGTTGTTGGCTGTGCAGTTGCTACTCCATTTAAGGTTTCTGTTCCTGACATTGGTCTGCCAGAGATCATTAGCCAGGATACGGAGTCGTCATTTGTGACTGATGATCAAATTATCAAGAGAACTTTAGACACCCTTTATTCTATTGGTAATAACACTAACTCCACCAAATGTGACAAATGTAGAGATAGACTTCTCTTGGGTAAGTCATTGGCATTAGTCAAGCCAGAGTTGGTTCCAACAATTTGGACAGAATGGTGTCTTGGTTCTGGAGCGTCATCAGCAAGTACCTGTAAATCTACATATAGCAGAAATACTGTCGTTAGCTCCTTCACCGGTACCAATTTCGTCAACATGTTAAGCTTAATGGATCCAACATCACTAGATGGAGACTATTACTGTTATTACCATGAGTCTGCTTGTCCTCTTCCAAAAACACCAAAGTTCGATATCTCATACTTATGGCCGGAAAAGCCAGAAAAAGCATATGTTGCACCAGAGCCATCAGATGAAAAATTCAATGTTTTGCACATTTCAGATTTTCACATTGAGCTAGACTACACAATTGGAGCTGAATCCAACTGTACATCCAGCATGTGTTGTACTCCACATTCCAAAAACTCTTTGAAAGTTCCTTCAGGCTACAACTTCACTGATGACCTATCAGACGATGAAATCTCAGGACTGAATTTCTATAACTCGAATTATTCTAGTGGCAGCTTCACAAAGGGTGAGTATGTTGGATACAATGCTTCTGTCTGGGATCCTGCATTTGCATACGGATTTTATGAATGTGATGCCCCTGAAATTTTAATAAACTCTTCTTTGGATTCTATTGCTAAGTTCCAACAAGAAAAAAATATTACATTCGATTTCTCAATTTTCACAGGTGATTTGGTTGATCATGATGAGTTCTTATACACAAACTATGAGATGACAGTGAAATCTGAAGAAATCATTTTCAGAGATATTAAGAACAAATTGAAGGATATCCCAGTTTATTCTGTTCTTGGTAACCATGATACTTTCCCATATGGTGAACTTGCTCAAGAACAATCTGGATTCTCTAATTTGTTCAATTGGAATGCTGAGTTACTTGCCGAAATGTGGCTAGATTTTGATTGGCTAGACTGGGAGGAGGCTCAATACGCAAAGTACCACTACACTGGATTTTCTGTCACAACCAAACGTGGGTTAAAGATCATTTCTATGAACTCAAACTGCTGGTACCAAAAGAATCATTACGCTTACTGGAATATTAGCGGCAACCCTGATTCCTTTGGACTTTTCGAATTTTTAATTGATGAATTGGTTGAGGCTGAAAAGAATGATGAAAGAGTCTGGTTATTGTATCATATTCCAATTTCTGGATCTGATATTTTGCCTATCCAGGCTGATATTTTTGCCTCGATTATTGAAAGATTTTCTCCATACACTATTGCGGCAATCTTCAATGGACATACTCATAGAGATGAGTTCAGCATTTTATACAGCACCAACTCAACTGATCCAAAGGACAAGAATGAAGATACTGTTGTGAATGTTGCATGGATCGAACAGGCTGTCACTCCATGGGTTGAAAACAACCCGGGTTGGAGATACTATGAGGTTGATTCGAAGACGTTCTCTATCATGAACTCCTTCAATTATTACACTAAGCTTAATGAAACTTTCTACAACAGTGGTGATGAACCAGTTTGGCTATATGAATACTCTGCTAGAGATGATTACGGAGTTGAATGGCCAGAAACATCTCCATTAAATGCTACCTACTGGCATAAAGTTGCTGAGTCCATAAAGAGTAGTAGGGACTCTCTTCAAACGTACGAAAACTTTGCCAAGAGATTCTCTCCATACACAGAAAACTGTGTTAACTCTACAGATTGTGACTGGGATTGGTGTTACGTCACATCGTTCACTTATGAACAAGTTTCAGCTTGTTACAAAGCTCAGGGTGTTGAGCCACCAAGTTATTAAGCTTACCAAGAATATCTGTTAATATACATTTTGTTCTTCGGAATACATGCTAAATTTGTGATTCCCCCACAGTACTTCTGTGGTAATTTTCATTTCTTTTCCGTTTGGGTATATTATTATATCACTATTATCTCTAGATTTCTCTGTCTCTTATTATATGCAATTAGTATGATACTGCGATTACTTCATTATTATGAGAAACTTTTTTCAAAGATTAGATCAGACACAGAAATTTCTAAAAAAAATAAAACCTTCAATGTATACTTGACATTAAAATCAGTTATATAGCATTGATAACTATTCAAGAGTATGTGTGGCTGATATGGAATCTCGAAAATACGATATTCTTTTAATGATGCACTGTAAAATTATTATCACTAACTAGGGGTTGAGAGGGATTTCCAAGATTTCGCTACCAAATTTTGAACTTTTAGATGTAATCGTGTGCAATTTGTCTCTTTAATCAATAAGATTCACAAAAACATGGATTTTATGTATCTCTGATTACCTTAGATAACAACTGGATTTAATCATTATTAATCTAATCAAGCTATTATTAGAAGAACACGAAGTGATGGTTATATTGTTGTGAATTTATTAAATACTATATATATATATATTCTAAAAATCCTATTCTCTTGTATCAATCTGTCTTACATCGCATGATTCATATTTATTGACGAAATTTCAAAATCAACAGATAAAGAGTGTCAACCAATAGAAATCAGTACAAGAAACTCAGTTCTAGGTTGCCGATTGCTAATTCAACTAGGAAGTAGCAGTGACTTCCTCAGTTTATCTTCAACAGAAGAATAAAACCGGTAGTGGAATCGAAGAACATTGACAGTTACCAATTCCAAGATCGGCGATTTGAAATTTATCTTCGCAAAGCAAAAGAACGATCAACTATTCAAGATGAACTTTTCAAGACGGCTCCCTAGCTGGGTAAATTTAATTTGCTCGCGGTTCTTAATTTGAAGTTTTTCTTACTTTTTTTGTTGGAACCCAAACAATAACTCTTCATTTTTGAGCAAATAATAGTAGCCGGCCCTTTGAATTTCTCTCTTTTAAAACATATAGAAACTTAATTAGCTCTAAAATTTGAATAGAATTCATGTTAGCAGTAGCTTTGGAGTTGCTTACAATCTTTCAGGGATATATCAATCACATACTTTTGCTTTGTTTTAAGTCAAGTGATAGCTGGTATCTAATAGGAAATGAAGAGAAATTTGTATTTCTCTCCCTTTTCTCGACTTGGAGATAATATATCCTCAATTTATAAGATTCATTGGGGTTTGTTGTTTATCGCCCTAATGTATACAAAAGAGGGAATTCAATCATGCAGAATCATCATTAGCAATTATTTATTGGTGGAAAGTATATAATTAACTCATTCTTGAAACTTTAAAATTGAAATTTACATTGAGGCAACATATCTGACATTATAAATATAGCCTCTTTCTTGGTTTTTTGAAGGTGGAACAATTGGAGGTCATATACAAATTATATCGTATGTTGGAGGGGGAAAGGATGACTGATACAGAGAAAGCCCCAGGTGGAAAACTCGACTCTTATCAGTCAACAGTTTTGACTGATGGATTAGAAAATCAGGAAGTGCTCTATAAGTTGAGAGGGGCAGAAAGAATGGAGGCATTTATTGAATACATAGATAATCATCCCCACAAAAAAACATTGCTTAGTATTTTCTACTTTTCTATTTATCTGGTTGCATGGACCTACGCACTAAGTGCTTCGACCGTTACTTCTTTAGCTCCTCTTGCTACATCTTCGTACTCAGAGCATTCTGAAGGTCTGGCAAGTTTGAATATCGCAACAAGTATCATCTCCGCTGTTGGTAAGCCATTTCTTGCAAAAATCGCGGATAGTGCTTCTCGACCTTACTGCTACTTGTTCAGTGTGTTATTTTTCTCTGTTGGATATATAATTGTTGCTGCAAGCTCAACTCTGACTGCATATATTGTTGGAGCAGCTGTTGCAGCATTAGGAACATCTGGAATTGATTTCAGTAACAATTTGATTGTTGCAGATATAAGTCCTCTGAAATGGAGAGGGGTTATGATAGCTATTTTAGCAACACCATATATCTACAACTGCTGGTTTGCTTCTCTGATAGTTGGTGACCTGCAAATAGAAAATTGGAGATGGGGTTATGGTATGTTTGCTATTATAATTCCGATTGTTTCTATTCCAGCTATTTTAATCATGTTATTTTATGAGCATAAAGCTATGAATCTGAAAGCTCCTTCAAACCATACTAAGAAAGAGAAACATATCTTCAAACTCATTTATGGTGCATTTGTGGAAATTGATGGGTTAGGACTTCTTTTTCTTGGATTTGGATTTGCTTTACTTTTACTTCCTCTCTCTCTTTATGTCAGTGTTAAAAATCAGTGGAAGAATCCAAGTATTATTGCTATGTTTGTTTGTGGGGGAATTTTTCTTCTTGCATTTTTGTTCGTTGAATTATTTATTTCTAGCCACCCTATATTACCAAGGAAAGATTGGAATAGAACCCTAGTTAGTGCTGTTAGTATGGATTTTTTCTCTATGCTTTCTTCTCAGGTCGGACAGCTCTATTTTTCATCCTATGTTTATGTTGTCAGAGACTTCTCCTTAACTAACTGGGCTTACTTTAACAATACTGAAACTGTTTCCTTATCTGTTTTTGCTGTTGTTGCTGGTCTAGTGTTCAGATATACTCACAGATATAAGATTGCACAGATAATTGGTCTTTGCATTATAATAATTGGCTCTGGAATTTTCATAGATGGAAATCAAGGAACGACCAACCTTGCTGCTCTTGCAATGAGTCAGGTTCTCATAGGTATGGGAGGCGGATTCTCCACTGTGGGATCTAGTGTAGCAATCCAAGCATCAGTTCCTCATTCAGATTTGGGCATTGTTATTGCTATATTGGCCCTGGTCAGTACTCTTGGACAATCTATTGGATTAGCTATTGCAGCGGTTGTTTGGGAAAGTCAACTTCCAGCTGCTTTAAGAAAATATATTCCTACAACCACATCCGATGAACAAGTGTTGGATTATTTTGGAAATATCTACGATATAGCTTTAAATCCTATTGGTACTCCAGATAGAGATGGTGCAGTCAAAGCTTACAGGAAGGTCAATTATAAACTTTTTTCCATTCAAGTTGGTCTTTCTTTCATACCAGTTATTATTTCATTCTTCCAGAATGATTACTTCTTAGGTGACCAGCATAATGTTGTTGAGAAAGAATCAAAGTCTTTCAAATCAAAAATCCATTCCTCAGAAAAAATCACCACACAGAAAAACTTGATAGAATGAATTGAGGCCTAAATTTATGAGATTTAAAGTAAGACATATAGCTATCTTCTTATGTTTTGAAAGTGTGGATTAATACGAATTGAATTTTTACTTGACATATTTTGAACACCCATGAGGTTCTATCATTAATCTCTTTTTAAATTTATAAATGGTGTCTTTTGTTTTTTTTGTTTTTTTCTTGATATTATGAAGTATCGCAACAAATTTGGTATCATAGGTATATGGTTCTACAAAAGATATCAATCTGTAGTTGATCTTTAATATTCATTTATCAAGATGTTCTTATCATTCTTCCCCGAGAACTCGATGTTTTATCGGTTTTTACCAAATGAACATAAAATTTTAGCTAGTTATTAACTATTTAATTGTACCCTAATAACTTGTTGTCATCATTCCAGCTTCATCTTCCTAAAGGCTATGCATTTTGATCAATTACATAATTGTCTTCGATAATGATTTTGATACTACTTCTGTCTGGTTGGGCAGACATATTCATAGCATCAACAGCTTTCTCCAACGGAAATCTGTGTGTGACTAGAGGCTTTACATCAATTATACCCTCACTGATGAGACGAATCACAGCTGGCCAGGTATCGTGATATCTACTTGAGAACCTGACGTCAATCTCTGCAAGAGAAAAGTGCATAAATGGGAAATTGTTGATGACATCTTTTCCAACACCAATAATTAGTAGAGTTCCCATTCTTCTGACAGATAAACCTGCGGTGATAACACTGCTTTCAATTCCTGTACACTCGATGGCTCTTATAGGGGCGTCTTCTTCGTCACTACCAAACACATTTCTAATCCCTTCAGCATTTTGTGCATTGCTGAGTTTAGGATTAATTTGATACGTTTGAACTCTTGGAACAAGCTGTTTAGCAAATTCAAGACGATGGGCAGATATATCGGTAATGACTATTGGACTTGCTCCAGCAGCATTTGCCAAAATAAGGGCAGCCAATCCAATAGGGCCAGCTCCTGTAATCAAACATCCCTTTCCAACCTCTAACTGAGCTCTTCTAACTCCATGATATGCAACACTGATTGGCTCACATAATGCACCTTCTTCATATGTCATTGACTCTGGAATACGGAACACAGTGTTTGCATTAACGATCATAAGTCTTCTCATGGTACCATGGCGAGGATAAATACTGAGGAATTCGACATTTTTGCATAAGTTCAATTCTCCCTTCGCACATAAGAAGCATTTTCCACAACCAACTTGAGGTTCAATAGCAACTCTGTCTCCTATTTTAACATTTTGAACTCCTTCTCCAACAGCTAAGATATCTCCAGCGGCTTCGTGACCTAAAACACAGTTTCCGTTCACTTTCAGGTCACCGATCTGACCAAGCTTCCAAAAATGCATATCAGAGCCACAAATACCTGTAGCTCTCACATGGATCAAGACTTCACCAGGACGAGGCTCTCTGTATGGAGCTTCCTTTAGCTCTATTCTATGATCTTTAGTGACCTGAAGAGATGGATTAGAAATACCTAATGGCGCAGTCATTCTACTTATATTTAATCAAACGAATTCTTGTGAACAATCAATATACAGTTTTCCTGCCCTTGAATATCGAAAACAAAGTCTATGGAAAACTGATTCCTAATAAATGTTCCAAATTCCATCAGGATTTCACTATCTTGTTTCTTTCGTGCCTTCATAATGCAACCCCACATTTTAATTTTTTTTTTTAGTTTCGCTAATGTTATCGATTACGGAAGATTAGTGACCATAGTGATTCATATCATCCATCCTTCTGCCTAATTATCCTGTTATAGATATAGATTTCCGCAATCCAAGCAGAATTTGAAGGTATGAAATATATGGTCTTTGTGGTACCTTTCAACAAAATTCATCGTTCTGAAAAAAGAAAAAAAATAGATACGTCCAGTTCAAGCCAAGAATATGATAATGGTATTAGCCACCAGTAAATGGACATAACTGTGGATTCTACTCTATATAGGTGGAATCCGATATTTTAATCTATGAATTTATAGGGTATAGTGAAAATTTTCCAAAATTGTTAGTCAACAATTTCCTTAGGCAACATAGGCTATTGTGCATATGTCCCTCCTTTCTCTATTGGAGTTATTTCTGGCCCCACCTTCGCCAAAGTATCTTAAATTTTTTTGTGCTTGGAAACACCAAGCCTTAACGTCTGATGTGGGGTACATTGTTAAACCCGCATAGATTTTTTCTTCTGTCTGTTGAGTAATATCTGACGCTGATCAAAATTACAGAGCAATGCTCTGATTCCTTTGATCTAGGAAGCCATATACAAGTTAATCTCCCAATTTTCCTACATTTTGAATGATTCAATGTTATTGATTCAATTTTTTGTGTAAATGATTGAATTTGAGGTGAATTTTGCTAACAAAATTTAAAAATCTCTTACTTCGAAGTTTAATTAGTATGATTTACAAAAACTTTTTATAAAAAAAATTGAGAACTCAGAGTTTAAATGTAAATCATATATGCTTATATATTATATTTCCAAAACATTTCCGATTATCACCAATTACATTTGTGGAAATTGAATTCATTTTTCTTCAACCTCGACTACCTTCTCTGACATCTCAACTTCGGGTTTTAAGCCTATCTCTAAGTCACTTATTCCAGATGTATGGAGACCATAAGCTGATTTTGGATGACGCGCTGCAATACCGACAACTTGATATGGCTTTCCAGGTTCGCACTGAGCAAAAATCGCATCCATTTCCTCTAAAGTTCTTCCTGACGTCTCTGGGAAGAAAAAGTAGACACCAGGGAATATCAAAAAGTTTATAGCTGCAAAAATGGTGTATGTGTAGCAGTCTATACTATTGAAAGCAACTGGGGTAATCATAACAACCAGAAAGTTGAATGCCCAGTTTCCTGCTGTAGCAATTGCGGCAGAAGGTGCTCTGATACTCAATGGAGGAATTTCTGCTTGATAAAGGAATGCCATTCCTAGCCATCCTATGGCAAACGATGTATTGAACAAGAACAGGAACACAGCAGCAGCAATTGCAGCGCCACTGTCATTTTTGTGGCTGGAGGTCCAGGTGCATGCTGTCAAAATCCCCATACTAATTGTTTGACCAGCTGTTCCAACAAGCATTAATTTTCTTCTTCCGACCTTTTCAATCAAGAAGTATGGAATCCATGATGCCAAAAAGTATTCTGTTCCATTACAGGCAGCTAAAATACGAGAGTTCAATGGACTCATACCAATGTAAGACTCGAAAATAGTAGCAGCATAATAGGTAATCAAGTTGATACCCGATATTTGTTGGAAAAAGTTGACACAAAATCCAAGAATCAATCTGTGTAGATTACGATGCTCACCTTGAGTAATAAGCTTTTTGTAATCAAATGAGTCTCCTCCTTCCAAGTGCTCCTCTCTAAGAGATTGCTTGACCATCTCAAGCTCTGTAGTAACCAGCAAATCATCCACTGCCGTACCTTCCAAAGCTGCAAAAACTCTTTGAGCATCATCAAATCTTCCCTTCTTCACCAACCATCTTGGAGATTCTGGAAATTTCAAGATAAATGGCATCATAATAAGGGGGAAAACTATTTGAAAAGCAATAGGAAATCTCCATGCAACAGGTCCCTTTGTGAAATAGAAACCGAAATCAACCCAATAAGAAACCATAATTCCTCCAGTAATCAATGCACCAGAAATCATCACAAGCTTTCCTCTGTGTTCTGGCTTTGCACATTCACATTGCCACATTGGAATGGTACTTGTATTCATTCCATTACCAACACCCGTTACAATTCTACCCACAATCAGATGAGGAATAGAAAAAGCTGAAGCCTGAAGAACTGCCCCTATAATCATAATAAATGAACCTAAAAATATACATCTCAATCTTCCGAGTCTATCTCCCAAAAATATATTTGAGAGAGAGCCTGCTAAACATCCCACTTCATAAACTGCGATAGTGAACCCTTGCATTGTAGCAGCATCACCATGTCTTGTGGTATCAATTGAAGGAAAAGTTTCTCTGAATGACTTAAGAGTCAATAGGGATCCCATAACACCCTGATCGTATCCGAAAAGGAGGAAACCGACCGAAGCCATAATACTGACAACATTTTGAAGGGTCTTACCTCTCATACCCAAAAACTGAGGATGAGAATCATTTGTGGAACTCTTCTGTGAAATATCTTCCTTACTCATTTTAAATTTACTCGAGTACTCAGCAGTGAAAATTGTACTAATTAATGTTCTTTAATAAATTGGATTGCATGGCTATTTATAATAGTTTTTAACATTCCTAAAAAAGGAACGGAGTTAAGTTCGTGGTGTTCATTTGTTTCTGTGCTAAAGTGGAACAAATGAGGGGATCAATTTTGACTTTACTATGACGAAATCATGTAGCTAAATGAAAGTTTGGGGGGTAGAACAATAATTATTGTTCTCAGATCAAATAAAATCTGGGGTTACAATATATTATATTGTATTGATGCAAGTCAAACGAAACAGGAAATACATTTTCGGACAACAGGAAACGATTTTTTGAGAATTGTCATGTATTAGTCAAGATACCATAGAAATGCTTCTTTGTAGGCTATATCAAACGGAGATAATCTAAAAATTATCGAAGTTATCACAACTTCGAAAAACCTATGACAATAGCCTTCCTAATTGGGTAATATAGGAGATATTTCCAATACCGTTCGTCTCCAATTTCTTTGATGAGAAATTTGATATTTCACGGATATATGACGATTATCCCCACTTGCTGCTTAAGGGTATATTAACTAGAAAATGCTACATGTCATCTGAATAGATTAATCTAGTAGGCTCCCATATCTTTAATTGGATGACGCCTGGAGGAAGTTAAGATTTTTTTTTTTTTTTTTTTTTTTTTTATTTTGAATTATCCTCGAGATCAAACTTCAGCGATATCAAATATTTTTTGGTACCAGATTTCAAAAGAAGGAGCTCGTAATTTTAAGTTGATTTTATCTAACTGATGAAACAACTGAGTGACTACTATTGAACAACTATGTTTGGATGCAAGTAATATATCTTTTTGAACTGTGACTGATTCCGCCTGTCATTGGTTCGTATCAGACATTCTTATGAATAATACTAAATTTATTATTTTAATAGATGCTAATTCAACGTCTTCGAGATTTCAGGATTTTACTGTGCTGTTTTAAAGGAGTTAAATAATGTATCTCATTTAGAAGATTGTAGGTGCATTAGCTGAAGTTGTTACATAAACTGTTTTTCTTAGATGAAAGACTTCGGTATCCTCTCTCTTTAGTTGCTGATGCACCATTCATTCTTCCTTTCAGCAGCGGTTTATCGATATAAATATACAAACATGAGGTTGTCACAAATAATATTATGATGCAAGGGAGTTCCTTGAAAATGCACAAAATTCTATTTAAAAATATAATCCCTCTTCATCAACTATCACATCTTGTAATAGTCAAACATAATATGTGTCGGAGCATTTGTTTCCTCTACCCACTAGAAGCAACCAAATATTACCTTAGATTCATCACTTCATGACTGATGGTGATAAAATAGTGTGATGCCAATAAGGATTTATCATAATTCTGTACTTTTCCCATGTGTGAATATTACACCGTTCAAATGGGTTACAGATATAATACCTATCTTTCTCCATCAAATGAGTCGGATAGGTTCAGAAGAATTAACATTATTTTAATTTGGTTGAACCATAATTGATAATCAATCATTTTGAAAGTCCTTAATTATTTTGTGCACTCTTAATAGATTCTTCGAATTTGATGGGAATAATCATCATTAAGTTTTGAATTACATTTTATTATGAGTTTCTTGGGAGGCTGATACCTATTTATTTCAAACAAATACCACTTTATTCAAGAGATGCTCTGAATTATTTTGATGAATTGATTTTGCGCAAATCTCTATATGTGGATTATATAAAGCACAAACCTACTCCTAAGCATGTAATAATGGTTGAAAACCTAACAGGAATAATAATAAATTGACTGCCAATTCTCTCACATTAGCCACCTATTGATAATCTTCCAAAATCTACATCCAGAATCCTTATAACCAAGTGTCACAGATTTTAGCTGTTGTCTGTGGAAAACCCGAAAGCAAAAATTCCGCTTAGAGAAATAAACATTTTAGACAATTAAGGATTGATTCATAAATATTACAATTCAAATTTACTTCAATGGTGAGGTATATAATAAAGTAGGCTTTAAATTTCTTGTGAGGAGTTGTGTATATTGTTAGAGTAAAAAGCAACAGCTTAATGTGAAATGTTGAGGTGATTAAAAGTATTCTTTTGAAAGATGTTGAAAGAGCCTATATGCCGCAGCAGAGAACCACCACTTTTGTCTATACTTCTCCAAAAGCCCCAAACATAATTTATATCTTATAGAAGTCGCTTTAGTATTTTCTCTAGATTGGACTACTGTTTGTGTTGTTTGGTAGCCTAGCTGGAAAATTTCTTTCTGAGATTTTAGTTCTAAATGAAGTAACACAATGGCATGCAAAATCGAGTGGATGATTATTATGTGTTCCACGGAAGGCTCATTGTCTTTCAAATATGTTGAATTATCAATTATATCTTTTAGATAAACGTTTAACAAAGTCTTTTTGCTGTTGTATGGTGCTGATATAGAGTTCAAAACTGTGGTTACTTGTTCCTTATTTTCATTATTATCATCATCAATTAAAGTGAAAAAATCGACATCACATCTTAAATAAAGTATGTTGCAGTAAGCAGCACATAAACTGAAAAAGACGTCATATTTCTTCACATAAAATGATCTCGTAGAGCCTTTTGTAATATTCGTCTCCACCCAGTTTTGTAATGTGTACTCTAATGTGTCATCAATGCATCTACCTGAAGGAGGCCTATAAGCTGCACATAACACTCTTTCAAAAAGAGAACAAAGAGAGAGCCAATTTTTGAATATTTCGTAATTTTCTGATGCACGGCTCTTATTTGTAGTTCCATTAATGAAATCCTCCAGCAATGGGTCTTCAATGTTTATATCCGATTTATTGTAAAATATCGGTGCACAGCTTGTCATGGCGATACTTCTGTCACAACAAAATAAAGTCCAAAAAATTCTTCGCAATAATTGCTTGCTATAAGTTGATTGGAGAATAGTGGCAGATTTGAGCTCTTCCCCCATTATTTCAAAATGATCACTTTTCCCCAGTAGATGAAGCCCTAATTCTGCGGATAAAATACATGCTTTGCTAATACATTCACGAGAAGCGGTTCCTCCATCGACTCCTTCTTCGTGGGAAGATATTAATATATTAGAACGGATCAAAGTAATCTTATCACTCTCAACCATTTGTAACAAGGTACATCTATGTCTCAGAATCCGCAGCATACTTCTTGCAGATTGACAGTCCAGACGTGAGTTATATCTAATTGCACAAAGCATAACAGAATTGAGAAGCAATAAAGGCATTTTTCTGTAATTACGTATCTCATCTTCTTCAACTATTGGATATAGTGGAAAACAGTTTTGTAGGAATATATCAAGTAGTTCTTGCTGTTCATCTATTGGTGGTAGTACAAATGCATCCTTTCTGATCAGATATTGTTTAAGATCGGGGTCAATCGATGAAGGTATATTCGATTGGGTTAAATGTTGAGGTAACTTCCATAAGGGGTGATAAAGTCCCATCAAGTCTCCATAAAAAGACAAAAAAGAATCTCTGGAAAATATAGGCGCCAGTGGTTGAGTTGAAGAAGTGAATTGGGACTCCATTGTCTTCCCATCAAACATTTTCATGTATATATCCTCATCCTCATATGCCAAGTTTTCAAAATCAGCAGGCGATTGTTCTATCGATTCAGACCTCATTTCAATACCAGAGGTATGGCCCACACTTTTCTTATAATTTGGAACTTTGTTCTTGTTCCAGTGACAGGGTAATTTGAGTTTATTACATCTTTGGCACTGATTTTTTGACCGACTACTAACTTCACATTTTCGATGGGATTCCCGGCATCTGTCACAGGCTGTTGTGCATTTCTGATAAGTGTTAGATAATGGTACTTATTCATATTATGCATTCAAAATTCAATCAAACTTACAACTCTACCCTTATTGATACGAAACTGTTTGATAACCAAGTTTCCACTATCCTGTTTGTGTTTCGATCGATTAGAGTCGAAAGTGACTTCAAGTGACATTTTTTTCAATTTATACTTTCCATATCACTTAAATATACCATCTATATATCATATACTTATCCTAGTACCTTGCCTCTGTTAATAATGGATTGAACTAAATGAAAGTACACTCTCCTAATCTTTCATATTTCATCTATAAGAGCCGAACTGGTTATTACTTGTTCGTTCCGAAAACAAATATGTTCCATTTTTGTAGATATGAATTTGATCTATATTAGATCCTTACACCGCATATTAGTAATCCTATTTGAGAATGTGGGGTTTGTTCCTGTTTTTCTTAGGGTAATTCGATGATGATAAGGACACAAAGCACGCTTTGTAGCAGTAAATAAAACAACAACCAATCTTGACGATATAACAGTTTCTTAGTATAAAAATATTCTCGTTTTGTCTGATATACCGACCAGTCTAGCTTTGGAAGATAAAAATTCCCCTGAGTGCGATCATAGGAAATTGTACACCTATCTAAAACTATAATAAAAACTAAGACCAAGAAGTACCGGAAATAAATGTTCAAAACCCTTACTCTAATTTGTCACACATGATCCTAATTAGGTAGTGTTTAAAATGGAGCTGGAATGATAACTAATTTTATCCAACTGATATAGAAATTTTGGGTTCTGTTGAGCCTTCCCTCGTGGAGTTTTATTATTTCTCACAACAGATCTTGTTGGCAGGAGAACAGTTTTCGCGATACATTCAGATTTATTTGTCACATTTTTGAAAAAAATGTACGTTTTCCATTCGTTGTACCCTACTCATCATTATAATTTATCTTCTTTATATATAAAGATCAAGTAGAAAGTACAAGCGATATACCCATTGAATCGCGATACATTCAGATTTATTTGTCACATTTTTGAAAAAAATGTACGTTTTCCATTCGTTGTACCCTACTCATCATTATAATTTATCTTCTTTATATATAAAGATCAAGTAGAAAGTACAAGCGATATACCCATTGAATCGCGATACATTCAGATTTATTTGTCACATTTTTGAAAAAAATGTACGTTTTCCATTCGTTGTACCCTACTCATCATTATAATTTATCTTCTTTATATATAAAGATCAAGTAGAAAGTACAAGCGATATACCCATTGAAACTGCGAAGGAATTTGTCACAGATTGGCTTTCAATAGCAATTATATATGAGATCGGTTTCATCAAACCTGTAAGAGATATATCTTTCAATTTACCCCACATTATGAGTTCTTATGTTTCTGCTGTCAATGAGATTATTAGTAATCATGAATCCTCAGAGTTGGCATCAGTATTGGAGGTCAGACACTCTCAAGGGCAGATAAATGATGAAGAACAAACAGCTTATTCTTTAAAAAAACAAAAGAGTGCATTGAACTCGATTGCCGCAAGTGCAGTTGTAACTGACCTCAATTCCACATCACCTCTTGACTTTCAATTTCATACGCATTTAACGCCTGTGAGAAGACCAGAAAATTCATATCTTTCTGAAAACAATGATCAATCCTCTTTTGAACTCCTTCCTCTTCATACTTCTAATTTTCAATCCTCTAGGTTCATGATAAATCAACAGGTCAGCCACACTTATACATCAGATCATGATAATATATTTGTGGAAGAAGGTACACAAGACAATAAGATGACTTTGAATAACCCCCCTAAAAGTTTATGGAGAATTATAGCGTTGGACTTATGGTGTATATCTGCTGGCTTGTCTGACTCAGCTCCTGGTACGTTATTACCTATTATAGAACGATACTATGGCATTAATTATACGGTAGTTTCACTTATATGGCTGGCAAATGCTGTCGGGTTTATTTTAATTGCTTTGGTAGGACACAAAATAAGTCCGCTAGGGAAACGGAAACTGATAAGTGGTGGGTGCTTCTCTATGGCAATAATGTATTCATTAGTGTCTCCGGGGTACAAGTATCCATTGATGGTGCTTGGATTCTTCATGGGAGGAATGGGAATGGCAATATGTTTTGCACAAGATGTCATGTTTTTTTCAATGTTCAAAAATCCTTCAACTCATCTTGGATTTTTTCATGGATGCTATGGAATTGGTGCCTGTATTGGTCCTATCGTATCAACTATCATGGTTGATTCTGGAATCAAGTGGCACTTTTTTTATCTGATACTTTTGAGTTTCTCTTGCTTCAACTTCGCCAATACATGGTTATCATTTCTGGGCTCTGAAAAAGATCTGAAACCGTTTGAGTCAGATAACTCAGGAACTAATGTCTCAATCACTGATTCACCAACTACGAACCAGGAAAATCAAAATTTGAACGAACTTAGGAGTGAAGCCATAGTAGAGGAGTCCTCTGATGGGTATAATAAAGCGTCTTTAATATTAGCTATAAAAGACTCGAGGACATGGCTTTTAGCATTGCTAATATTATTTTACCAGGGCGCTGAGGTTTCGATGGGTGGTTGGATTGTCACCTTTTTGGTTGAAAGTCGAGGAGGCAAAACAGTCAACATGGGTTATGTTCCCTCAGGATTCTGGGGAGGTGTGACTCTGGGGAGAGTTTTATTGACTAATCTTTTAAATGATCGTGCGGGGCCAAAGAGAGCAGTGACCTTGATGCTTATTTCTTGTATGATATGTACCATTTTAACATGGCAGATCCCAAATATTATAGCGGAGTCTGTTCTAGTCTCGCTGGGAGGTTGTTTTATAGGCCCGATTTACACTCTTGTATTGGTGACAGCAATTAAAGTTCTTCCTAGAAGAATTCAGAGTGCATCATTGACGATAATGACTGCTTTCGGCTCTTCTGGTGGTGCTATATTTCCGTTTTTTGTTGGTCTGGTTTCTCAACATGTAGGAATTTTCGTATGTATGCCTATAATAGCTGGATTACTTGCTGGTACCATGGTGGTGTGGGGTTTACTACCCAATCCTGATAGAGGTGTGGTTAACCATATTTGGGAAAGACTCTGGTGAACAGCAGTCTCTTGATTATTGAGGTACTCAAGAATTGATTTTTGCTTGATTTGTAAGTGATTATTGGTTAGCGGGGAATAGAAGCAGATAAATGGATCTTCAAACAAAAATTTTGCTAATTAGAAATGCATTGAGAAGCCTATATTGAATTGATGTATCTGATTCGTCGACGTTAGTTTCTAAATTATGGGTAGGATTGGTTTTGAATTATCATAGAGAAACTTCACTGCCTTCAAATTCTCTAGGAGTCATTGCAATTTATATTTAGTTTGATATAAAGGAGCTTAAGCGATCAAATAAAAACGTGAAATTTTTTTATCAATTAACGGGGCTTATAGAAAATCCGAAAGAAAATCCGATAAAAAATGCCCAAGCGTAGAAATGAAATTTGACCTGTCACTACGACAGGGGTTCCATCAAGGTAACATAAGAGGAATAATTCAAATGGTAGTTTAGAATTTAAACATTTTTCCCCCATTGTGGTGCTGTTTCGTAGCACAATCTGGTTACAATCATGGGTAAGAAATTCAATTCAGATGGAACTGTGAAACCATTTGCAGGCAACACAGTGGTATGCCATCTTCCTCAACAAGGTCCCCAAAGGGCCTTATTCAAATCCATTTTGAACTTCTACAAAGCTTTTCCTGCTCTTCCCTTTCGTAATAAGATTACGATGTTGCCATCTTCTAGTCTTCATATGACCATGTTCGATTGTATTCACCAATATAAACGTGATTCTGATGCATGGCCGAGAGATTTGCCACGAGATACTCCGATGGAGGAATGCAACAAATGGATGTCTAGAAAGTTGGCTGAGAACCCATTCCGCTTTGACTTGCCTATCAAATTGCGTGTTGATTCTAGTTTTGAAGAAAAGACAGCACATGATGGTTGGGACACATGGAAACTACAACTGATTCCTTTCAATGAAGAGGAGAAGGCTAAAATAAAGTTAATTAGAAAAGGAATTGCAGAATCATTAAGTTTACCCAGTGTTGATGATAAGGAATATATTTTCCATATCACCATTGCCTATATCAACGAGGAGTTTACGGATGAGGAATCAAAGGTTCTAAAGTCACTTAATGATAAGTTTCATCATGATGGAGAAAAGGTTGTTGAATTAGGATGTCCAGAAGTATGTTCGTTTGATGACATGTTTTATATGGAACGTATTTCCTTTCTTGGAAATGTCAACTATTCCAATTGAAGAAATCTTCAACTATTTCTGATCACTCGTGTCTCAAAAATACTATGACTTCGATGACAATATGAAAGGAACTATGACACTTTCATCGTGGTTCTTGCAAGATCCTCACTGGGAGGTGTTTTTTGACTTGTCTCAAATTTCATATAGATTCAAAACAATGAATAATCTATATGTTAAATTACAATTGCACCAAGACCTCCTTTTTTCTAAGATATTGTTATTGTTTCAATAAGTAGAACTAACAAAAATTTTGAAAGTACTTTGTCTCAAAAATCAATGAACAC
This sequence comes from Ogataea krabiensis, assembly GCA_030582815.1. Lineage (NCBI taxonomy): Eukaryota > Fungi > Ascomycota > Pichiomycetes > Pichiales > Pichiaceae > Ogataea > Ogataea krabiensis. The sequence goes on from JAJMHB010000016.1 coordinate 89,802, forward strand.
AGTTCTTTATGATAACACAATTGTGATTAACTTCTTATACTTTTGTACTATTTAAAGCGGAGAAGCAGTTCTTTAGAGGACAAACTAGAACGCTCTCCATATATTTCTAATTTTAAGATCACTAACTTACCGAATCCTTTTATTTAACGTGCAAGTAGATATTTAGGAGCTAAAATCAGGTACCGCTTTTAAAATATATTAGGCAATATTTCTCCGCGATTTGAGAGCCACAGTAGAGAAATGAGCCATTTTCCGCGTAATTCCTGAGCTTCAGGGTGCCAAGATGCGACAAACCAACTGATTAGATATGCAGACTAGGAAATTAGTACAAAGATTTTGGATCCACAATTGTGGATTCCCAGATTTTCGTCTTGCTTATCTTTGGACTCCTATATTCCATTTCAATGAATATATATTGTAGCTGATGTACATCTTTCACCAAGTATTCAATTCTAAATGATTGTCACCAAGGAAGGACAAGAATGACAAAATCAAGCAAGACAGTAAAACCTCTTGAAATTGCAATTGTTGGAGGTGGGCTTGTTGGGGGCTTCGGTGCTGCAACACTCTCTAGATTACCCAACGTCAATGTCACACTCTATGAAAAGTCGAATGGACCACGTGAAGCTGGTGCTTGGATTGCACTTACGGAGGCTGCGATTGTGACTTTGTCTAGAATTGCTGATATTGAAGAGATTCAAAAATTTGTTTTCCGTGGCAATCCTGAACTATTCAACTCACGTCATTGGAAAACAGGAGAAATATTGAAAAAAAATCAACCTTCCTTCCCTCACTTGGAAAACTTTATCCAGGCAAGAACCCATAGAATTCCTCTTCACAACTTCATCCTGAAACATGTCCCGGAAGGAACGATTAAGTATAGTCATTCCGTCAAAAAGGTCGATATTGAAAGTTCAGGTGTAACCATACATTTTGAAAATAAAGATCCGGTTAAAGCAGATTTGGTAGTTGCAGCCGATGGGATCTACTCCAGGATTCGTAGACAGTTCAGGGTAAACGAACCTCTGGTATATAAAGGAGCTGTAGCATACAGATATGTTTTTGACGAAAAGATAGTTGAAAAAATTGAAGGCCTCCATGATGATACATCTAATTGGGTTGGAAGGGATGGTTCTGTGGTTTTTCTCGGAAAATTGGGTTTGAACCAATATGGTTTCGTCGGTATGATACCAGAGCCGCCCGAAATTGCTCAGAAATTAACATGGAATACTCTTGGAGGTAAGCCAGTATTGAATCATCTACTTGAACACTTCAAAGATTGGGATCCAGTCATCTTAGAAGTGATCAGTCATCTTGATAATATCCTAGTTTTTCCTTTAGAAAGAGCACCATGGGTTAAAGATTTAACTATTGGAGATAGGTTGTTGTTTGTTGGTGATGCCGCTCATCCTACTTCTGGAGCATATGCCTCTGGTCTGTCCATGGGTTCAGATGATGTTTGGGCTCTTTACCGATCATTATCTGAGACATCAACACAGTCCAAGTACAACACTCCTGATGCTGAAACTGAATATGATTTACCTCTGTCTCTTTTCCTGTTCAATGAAACAAGAAAATATTTCTTGCAAAGGGTGGAACGTCAAACTTTCAACGACGTTGATGTAAAGAAGAGATATATTAAAGTTGCAAAAGATGATGTTGAGTGGAGACATAGAGTCAAAAAGATATTAGGGGGTCCTATCTGGGTACATGAGCACAATGTTGAGATTGAATTTCAGAAAGTGAGAGATGATCACTTTCTTCGTATTTATGAGGAGAACTGATTCATGTTTCAAGACTTGGTGGTTAATGACTCGGTGTTAAGGTTATTCTTTTAGTCAAAAGAACACCCAAGTTTTTGAAGTCACTCAGTTGTATCACGTCAGTATCAATTATAAACATTTTGAATTTCGAATGATCATCACTTTTTGGGATGCCAATATTAATAAATATTGAGATATCTCTTAGAGACTTTAGCGATTATCATGAACATCAAACAAGCTACATTATACAGATTGAAGAGCTTAACATGTTATTGATTATCGACTCCTGGAGAAATAGTGCGCATTTTGGTGCTTGAATAATCATTATATAAAATTCTTAAAATGCATTATTTCAGTTTGGGATTGGTAAGAAAGGCGCTCTATTACTTTGTCACCTCCAACTATGAGTTTATAGGGCAAAAAATAAAGTAATTCTTAATACATTAGGGGCATTAAAATTAAGTGATTCAAATTCAAAATTCAGACTGGAGATTTTGCTACCAATTGTTCTCTTGAAGAAATATCAGGGCACTATTTTTTATTGTGAATCCTCCCGATCAATCATTTAATTGAGATATCCCTTTGTACTCCATCTATTCACATGATGATCTAGAACCAAGAAGTGGGTTGAAAATCAATAAAAAGTTAGTGCCGCATACATGACTTCTAAGAAGGATGGTTTACTAGGTGTTCGGCTCTCGGTAACTCTCATCAATCCACCAAGAACTGCATCGTACGCGAGCTTTTATTTTTATACCATTTAATCATTTAATCTTTGATCTACCCCAAGGGGAGTTACAAGTATAATCTTCGTTTTTTATCATCACATATGAGGGAGAATTGATTAATAGTGTGTTATAGATTGATGGTATCTCTCTCATTTAATCGGGAATTTTGTATAATCCAGGTGTGATTATGGAATCTCTATCTCTACAAAAAATTAGCAGAGAAAGAAAATCAACTGCTCTTGCGGCTAAAGTTGCGCCTAGTATTGCGGCTAATTAATAACTACATAATTGCCTCAATTCATGATGTCATCTTTGTATAACAAATTCATTGAATCTAGAGATAAACTAGTTGATATTGATGAGATCTTACCTTGCCCAGTTGTTTTGAAGAGTTCCTGACCTTTTTATTGATTTTTGAAAACTAAGCAAAGCATATTATTGTTTAAGTGCTGAAATATATATAAGCCTCCAGTTGCGAGGATATTAGTGTAAGCTGCATTCATAACTTGAGAGTACTGAACTGCATATTATTTAAATTGATTCTGTACTGATACAGATATGGCTAAATAAATCAAATTAACACTAGAGAAAAGTTTGAAGGCAAAAGTTATTTCCAGTGATGAATAATGTACTCTATTCGGGTATTCATTACTTTCTCACAATATAGATGTTTGCATCCGGACTCTTATGTCCATGTTTTAATGAACCCGCCCCTAGAAATTTTATTGTTTACGTGCTGAGCAGCCGATTAATGCTGTTTTGTAGCCGCATTTTTTTTTTTTTTTCATGAATGCGGTACTGCTCAGATGTGCTAATGCAGAACATACATCTAACTAATGGCAGTGGATTAAAGGAGAAGTTTTAAAAGCTACTCGGTTCCCATCTTTATGAATGATCTTAGTTCAAAGAAGATATACTAAGGTCAATATCCATATATTGTTCAATACCTAGACCCATGTAGTTCTATAAACCCCTAGATTTATTCCGATGCTTCAGGAAGGAACAGAAATCTAAGCGCAACTGTGTTTTCGCGCCAGTAGCTGCGTTTATGCATTTCCTGCACCCCACGATTATGAAGAAGTTGGGGAACAATGAACCACCAGTTTATATCCAAAAGATAGAATTTAAAACCTAAAGTATTTAAATCCATCCAACAATCCTGTTTCAAAATCACTGATTCAAAGCTAATAATTTACTCTGATTATAAGGAAAAGTAAGCATAGCAGTTTTTTTCTCAAAATGAAGACGTATTACGAGATATTGAAACCTGGATTTCAAACGCAGTGGATTCTTACATTAACATGTTTGTTCTCATTCATTTTATATGGGTTTGAACAGGGTGCACTAGCCAACATTCAAAATGGTGTAGCTTTTCAAGGACAATTTGGACATCCAAAGGGTAGTTACTTGGGTATTATCGTCTCCATTTATAATTTGGGAAGTTTCTTTGGATGCATGGGAAATATAGCATTTGGTGATAAACTGGGAAGAAAAGGTGCTATTTGGTTTGGCTTTAGTTTGGTTATCATTGGAATTATATTACAAACCAGTTCTTACAGTGTGGTTCAACTCTTCATTGGAAGATTTATTTCTGGTGTTGGAACAGGTTTTGAGACAAGTACAATTCCTATGTATCAAGCTGAAGTTTGTAAACCTGCTCACAGAGGAAGATTAGTCTCAGCAGAGCCTATGTCGGTTGCTTTCGGCATTGTTGTTTCTTACTGGATTGGATATGGTACAACAAAAAGAACTGATGGTACGGGATGGCGTCTTCCAGTTGGTATACAAATAATTTTTGCTGTCCTTGGTTGGTTTATGTTGTTTTTATGCCCTGAATCCCCAAGGTGGTTGGTTAAAGTCGGTAGAATTGATGAAGCTAAACATTCGCTCTGCAGAATTAATGACTTGAATCCAGATGATCAGTTCATCAACGAAACTATTGACGAAATTGTTTACCTTCAAGATGTGGAAGGATCAGGTGTTAGCTGGATGGATGTCCTAAAAGGTAGAGACAGTATGCATGGGTTATATCGTATTCTGCTAGCATGGGGTGCACAATTCTTTAATCAGTTTGGAGGATGTAATCTTGTTGTTTATTATGTTCCACTTGTCCTAGAGTCCAATGTTGGTCTGGATGCCAATCTTGCTACCATTTTAGGTGGATGTATTATGCTTTGTATGTTTACATTTGCTTTGGTTCCATCTTTATTTCTGGATAGAATGGGAAGACGTCCTACTATGATATATGGATCTCTGGGTCAATGTATTTCTATGCTTTTGATTTCAGTTTTATTGGCACAAGATACGAAGAAATGCTCATCAGCTGCTGTCGCATTCTTTTTCCTCTACATGTGTATTTTTGCTATAGGCATGAATTCTGCTGCATGGGTTTATGTTTCAGAAATTTTGCCTCTCCAATTAAGGGCAAAGGGAACAGCAATTGGTACTTCATCTAATTGGCTTTGGAACTTTGTGATTGCAATGATTACTCCTGTTATGACTGAAAACCTGGGTTATAGAACATATATTGTATTCACTGTCACCAATGCAGCAGGTGCAATACTTTTCTATTTATTCTATCCAGAAACCAGCGGACGATCCCTGGAAGATATCGAACATATTTTCTTAGGTTCTAACAGACTATTCTATGGAACGACGAAGTTCAATTATGTAACTATTGGAAATTTTGGAAATACATCAGCCCCTAATCAAGAAATTGATAACGAGAAACTTGCTAGTGAACTTGCACATTTTGAGTCAGCTGAGAAAGGAGTTTCAGAATCTGTCTGATCGTTTTGTTTCATTATATTGACCACATTAATACATGAACATCCCTAGCATGTAGCCTTACTAAAACCCATTACTAAATTTCATTATAAAACAGTTTCTGATAATTCATAATTCATACCAAAGCGTATATTTATTTATCTTCAATAATAACTTTAATACTACCACTTAAAGGATTTGCGGAAGTGTGGAGTGCATCAACGGCACTTTCCAGTGGAAATCTGTGGGTAACTAGCGAGTCTACCTTTATAACACCTTGACTTATCAGTTTAATAACCGGAGGCCATGAGTTGTGATACCTGTTAATGAACTTCACATCTATTTCAGCTAGAGACAAGCGCATGAATGGGAATCTATCAATTGCACCTCTTCCAACTCCAATCACCATTAAAGTGCCTGATCTTCTGGTTGCGTATGCTGCACTAATGATACTAGCCTGAACACCGGTACATTCTAGACTTACATATGGTGCACTGTAATCTCCCTCACCAAATACTTCTCTAATTTTTAATCCATTTTCTTCTGGAGACAATTCAGTACTAACTTGATAAGTGAGCACCTCTGGAACTAACTTTTTAGCAAATTCGAGTCTTCCTGCATTCAAGTCAGTGATCACCAATGGACATGCTCCTGAAGCCTTTGCCAATAATAAAGTAACTAATCCAATGGGACCGGCACCTGAAATTAAACATGGTTCTCCAAGTTTCACACCTGCTCTTTCCACTCCGTGATATGCGACTGAAACAGGTTCCACAAGAGCACCTTGCTCATAGGTCATGTTGTCTGGCAGTTTAAACACAAACTGAGCTTTGTGTGTTAGATACCTTTGCATCGTACCATTTGTGGGGTAAACACTAAGGAACTCCACATCCTCGCAGAGATTGTAATCTCCTTGCATACATAGATAACAGGAACCGCAAGGAACACCTGGTTCAATCGCCACTCTATCTCCAACTTTTACGTTTGTCACGCCTTTCCCCACTGCAGTTATTATACCAGCAGCTTCGTGTCCCAATATGCAATTTCCGAGGACGGTTAGCTCACCAATACACCCAGATTTCCAGAAGTGAACATCAGAACCACATATACCTGTTGCCTTAACATTTATTTGCACTTCGCCTTCACCAGGATCTCTGATTGGCGCTTCCTTTAATTCAATAGTATGATTTTTTGTAACTTGTAGAGATGGATTGATGTAAGTCATTGTGATTTGTGGTTAAGGCTCTTTCGGAAAGTCATGATCGACATGGCTCATCTAGAAGAAAGGGAGAAATATCCTATACTTATACCCACTGGCTTTATCCAAGTTTTCAGCAATCATTGTTGATCGTCAGGCGACTTAATTGTGTTTGGTCATGAACACTAACTAAAATATGTGTATGTTTCTCCTCATCTGCAACGGTTACTTAACCGAAACTGGTCTAAACAAACGACCATGCAAGCACGACTATCTGGAGTTTTTGCGGGGAAAATCTTACCCGCTCTTAAATTGACATATTTCCTGAATCATGTTCTCCAGTATATAAGTTCTAGGTGTTCCGGGGCTTTACTCAACTCCATATTTAGAAATGAACAGGACTGGAATCCTCGGATGATAGAAATTAGCGTGGCTAAATATTAGGGGTGATGGTTCAGAAGAATATGATTGATTGGTCAAGTTGAGCATATAAAAACAATCAAAGCCGATTACGGATGGGTCCTTCCAATGATAATAAAATTACTGCAAAAATTCATGTTCAAAGATTTGAGGACCAACGGATTTGATACCGTCTTCACCGGTTGATCCCACATAATACTAAATATGACAACTCCCGGGGTATCAGCTTCTGTTTAAATAAATTTTAACCGGCTCTAGTTCAAAAACATCCCACATAACTCATCCCACCAAGGATGATGATTTTTGAGAACCAACCCATCTCAGAAAAGGGAATTCAGCAGATGTCTCTTTCAACATTATTTGCTGCAATCAGTACTCTCAACATTTCCACTTCAAATTTTCCATTACAGAGAGTCCCCCAGCATTTATGTGCAATATATTTGGGTAATAATTTCTGGCCCAAACCTTTAAAGAGAATTACCCTACAAAACCAAGAAATTTTAGTAGATCATTTTTCTGGGGTTTGAAAAAATACTCATTTTTGAACTTGAGTGAGACTTAAGTTGGATTTCTAGACCAAACTTAAAATAGTAATATTCTTAAAAAGAGTATCTTGACTTTAATTGAGCAGAATTTTTCACCTTAGAAATATCACATTTTAGACAATAAAATTAGTCCCTGAGATCAATCTTAATGCCTTTCTTGTCTCTACAGATTGATTTATTGTCCAAATCTGCAAAATTAACAATCACCTATTATTAGCTGACGTTATCAGCAATTTTCCCCAAAAAAATCTGCTTGGTTAGAAGCTCACCTGTGGGCACCGAAAAAAATCCCAAAATGAGAAAGTAATCTCGCGTACCAGCGGGCAAGAAATAGTGTGAAAAAAGGTATCCCCGTTAAGGGTAAATACAGTTGATAACCATTGATGATTTTCTTTGGGAAAGAAGTCTCGGATAGCTCAGATCCAGTTTAATATATTAGAAGCCAAAATGGTCGGAACCAAATTTACAACTAACCATGAGTTGAATGAACACTAGTTAATCATAAAACAACACCAATTGAACACAATGTCATTTACTTCGACCATAACTACTACCACTGAACCAAAGAAGTCATCTTCCACTTTTCTTGTGTCAGCTGAAAAAAAACCAACTGACTCAGAAGAAAAACTAGGTTTCAGCAATGGGGCCTCGAACATAGCCATGGGTGAATTCAAACACCCATACCGACTCCCTTCGATATCTGACCCATATATGAAGAGAGATTGGCTGCTTAACCAAATGGCAGGAGCATTCAGGATATTTGGCAGAAAAGGATTCAGTGAAGGTCCAGCGGGACATATTTCAGTGAGGGATCCAGTAGAGCCAAATACCTTCTGGATCAATCCCCTTTCGGTTCATTTTTCTCTTTTAACACCACAGCACATGGTGAGAGTTGATGAAAATGGTAATTACATTGAGGGTAATAAAACAACAATCAATAGAGCAGGATTTAAGATCCACTCTGCAGTCCACAAAGCAAGACCAGATGTTAATGCCGCATGTCATGTGCACTCCTCATGGGGTAAGGCATTTTCTGCTCTTGGTAAAGAGTTGGATATGTTAAACCAGGATGCATGTATTTTTTATAATAATCATTCGGTTTATAGAAACTTTGGAGGAGTTGTGGTCAATACCGAAGAAGGGAAAAATGTTGCGAGAGCGTTTGGAGATAAAAAAAGAGCTGTTATCATGCAGAACCATGGACTAATCACTGCTGGTTCCACAGTTGGTGAAGCTTGTTTTTTATTATGTCTGATGGAGTCAACATGTCGGGTTCAAATGGAAGTTGATGCTGCTTACGCTTCTGGGTTATATGAACGGTTGACAATATCAGATGAGGAAGCGCAGTTTACATACGATATGACTGCATCTCCTGAAAACCTTTATAGTTCCTTTTGTTCCGATTATGAGCTTGAAGTCTCGCTATCAAATGGTCAGTTAAAGTCGATGACCTCATACCATTCTGATTAGTATGTCTATATATTATTATTTTAGCTCGAAGCTACCAAAAGTTCTTTTTAGTAAATTTTAAATTCAAAAATAAAGCTGTCAACTCATGTGCGAGTTTTATGAAATAAAATATTTAAAAGAATTTGTAAGAATTTATAAGAGATGTTCATATTTTTTCTTACGTAGTTGGCCGCTATCCTATCATTATCACCTAATCACTGTCGATGTCCCATGGAAACTTGCTAGATGGATTTGGAGATAATCACTTATCCAAATTCAAAGTCTCGAAATCATCCATCAAAACAAAAAGAAGGAATAAAGAAGGCTGCTTTTGTTGTAAGTATATCTCTTCCAGATCATATTGTCGGGCTTCAAGCGTTCTAACCCAAGTTTTTATCACTGATTAGGCCGAAAGAGAAAGGTGAAGTGTGATGGTACTAAACCATCTTGCTATAACTGTACAAGATCATCTTATGTGTGTGTCTGGCCGAATGGGAAAGAATCTCTTACAGACGATTCTAATTTCACTCTTACAAAATTAGAGAAGAAACCGATTCGATTTGTTCCCATCAATAACCAAAATTTTCGAAGGTCCAAATGTGATACAATTTCTGAGAGCAAACAACAAACTAAAACTAATACAGACCTTACATCCAATCATACTGAAAATCATTTCGGTTGCGAACTGCTTCTATCTGAATTCAAGTTTGTTGAAAAGGATCCAACTTGTTATTTACAACCTGAAGAAAATGATGCCGAAGGGGTTGTTCAATCGGAATGCCAACTTCTCAAAATTCCTGCATCAAATGATGGTTTTTTGACAGAAAATACAACAGTCTATGAAATTACCTCTCAGAATTCCACAATAGATTTGTCAAAACCATCTGAGAATGAAGCAGAAACTGCTATAATAGACATAAATGCTGAGAATTATCAAAAAGAGATAGTCGAAGATTCGTTATTTAGAAAATATTTGCAAGAACTTGGTTCCAGGTTTAAGTTGAATACTTACTTTGCAGGATATAACTCATGGATTCAGGGGGTAGATTTGACACACGAGCAAGCTGCACTATATCATGCATTTGTCACCGGTTTCATGGTCGCAATATCTCCACAATTGGCACACGAGAGATTGCAACCATCGAGCATAGTTATCCCCCGGGGATTAGAGAATCCAACTCTAAGAAGCATATTTTATGCTTGTGGTGCAACTTATCTGTCTTGGAAAAATCCAGAACTGAGAGAGTTGGCTGAAGTCAAGTATGCTGGATCGCTTGAACAGTTGAATCAGTTTTTAAGTAAAAACTCTGTGAATGGCAACGAAGACTGGCTTTTAATAGCTGTGGTGACTTTGTGTTTGAGAGAGAAGTACCAGTGTCAAGATATTTCTCGAAGTACCTTATTCCTCCTAGCCTCCATTGAAATCATTGATCTGTGGCATTTGAATAAAAAGTTAGCACATGATACCCCATCCAGAACACATGGAAATTCGACATCATTGGACACGCAAGAATCCAGTTTAGAATATGCACGTTCTCGAGTTAACGAAAGAATAACTGAGATATTCAGCCAACTATATCGAAAAGCTATTTCAGCTCCACAAAGAAATGAGTTGTCAAAGCCACTTTCATCAAGCTATTCCTCGCTTAATGATAGCTCATCAATAACATTAGAAATGTCAGATGTTGGAACTGAACTGGCATTCAATATAAATGCTGAAATCAGAAATCAGATCACAAATTGTGAGCGTACAATTATTGAGAGTTTCCTATACAATTACTCAGCCATTCTTTTTACATGTGATCCTTCGATTATCAATTACATAAAATCGCCATTTCAGATTTACAAAGAGCTTAAACCTTATTTGACACCACCGCTCTATCATACACCTGCGTGGTGGATGAACAATCCAGTCTTGGGTGCTTCATTACCAGCATTTGAGCTTGCCGCAAAATCAAACTGGTTATCTTTACAGCTTCCTTTAGATGAAAAGAACCAAATAATCGCAAAGGGTCTGTTAAACCTCAGTGAATATTATCTTCCTCCTGTACTTCCTTCCCATGTTCAATTTAAGGAACCTAAAAGTGTTAGACGCAGGCTTTTAGAAAGTTGTCATGTTGGAGTTATAGTGGCAAAAGCTGCATATATTCTTCTTTCAAAGATGCTGTACCCAGGAATGTCGTCTGAAACACCAAAGATTCAAGAACAAATAAATTACATATTTGTAAATTTGAAAGAGCTGACGATTCATTCTTCAACAGCCGGTGTATTAGCGTGGCCTTTAGCAGTTGCCGGAACTGCTGTTCTGAAGAGAGACCAAAGAGATTACTTGATCTGGAGATTAAAGAATTTTAGTGATGCTAAAAAATCAGGAGGATTGATTAGTGTTCTGAGGTTCCTTTTAATTACATGGGGTACTGATGGGGATCCTGGTTTGGGTTGGGATGCACTTTTAGATAAAGAGTATTTAAGAAACACATATTTATAATATAGCATTAGTTTATTTATTAATTAGGTTTAAAGGTTTCCATATGTTTGGGAAATATTATACCCTTGCCAAATAATTTCAATTTCGTGAATCCTACTACAAAGTAAAACGATAATAGAGATTTTGATTGAAGTTCATGAACAATCCATATTTTCCCAAATTTGTGTAAGCGAGATTACATTCCATTTTGAGAAGCCGCGAGCAGACAAGAATATATCACTTGTGCGGTTTAAGTCAAGATCAATGACATAAGCTTAGTTCATTTTGATCATTTCTCATCCACTGACTAGCAATCATGCTTCTATATAGCGCTTAACCGGTAACAGTAATCCAAAGTTACTTGTAGGATAATCTATATGTCAAAAATTATAACAACAACATGCTTGAATGTATATTAAATAGTTATATTAAAAATTTAATATTTTTGTTTTCTTTAATTTATAATCCATCATTTTTGATTGGTGAATTCTTTAAACCTCTAGCAGGATTTAATGACATATCAAAATCCACTCATCTGAAGATATCTCATAGAATATCTTTTCTTAGGTATGTTATTTTTGCATTGAAAACTCCATATTTGCTGATCTTTAAAATTTAGGGCCTTTTCTGGAAAGCGACCTTATCTTCCGCTTTAGGCTTATCTCGCGGATGTTTTTTCAAGGCGTCATTGATAAGTCTAATGAAGGAATAGAGAGCAGACTACCAATAACAGTTGCGGATACTGTTACCCAGCAGCACAAAATCACGGTTTTTATATATGAAGATCGGTTCTTCCTGATTTGATGTAATAAACTTCAAAAGGTGTAGATTTTCAATTCTATATAAGTTGAAAAGATTGTCCAATAAAATTAAGTTGAACATAATCTTTATCATATCGATAATTATTTAGAAACTATTCTGTCAAAATTTGGAAATCATCTACATTATGTCGTTTAAGAACCTGAAAATTAAGGAAGGACAACTAATAGATACAATTCATTCTACTGCTCAGTACGGTGCCCATGGTGTTTGGGGAAACGATCCAACGCAGACCGGTGTGTGTAGATTGGCACTTTCTGATTTAGATAAGAAAATCAAGGATTGGTTTGTGGAAGAGACAAAATCTTTGGGATGCACAATCAAAATTGACAATGTTGGAAACATATTTGCCACATATCCTGGAAAACATAATGACCAACCTGCAACTGGAATGGGATCACACTTGGATACCCAGCCTACGGGAGGCAGATATGACGGAATCTATGGCGTTCTTTCAGGTCTTCAAGTTTTGAGAACCCTAAAAGCTAATAACTATACCCCAAATTTTCCCATCACACTAGTTGACTGGTGTAACGAAGAGGGTGCTAGATTCCCAATGAGTATGATGGCATCATCTGTTTGGTCTGGAATCACCAAAAAAGAAGATGCCTATAAATTAAAAGATGTGTTTGATGAAACAACTACTGTTGAGCATGAATTGAAGAGAATAGGATATCTTGGAGATATTGAATGCAGCCACAAGGTGAATCCACTGCACTGCCATTTTGAGATTCACATAGAGCAAGGTCCAGTTTTAGAAGCTCTTAAGAAGAGAGTTGGTATTGTCATTGGAGCCCAAGCTTATACCTGGCTTGAGATCACTTTTGAGGGTATGGCACAGCATACCGGAACGACTCCTATGGAGTATCGTAGAGATGCTCTACTAGCTGCATCAAAAATCATACTGGGTATTAACGATATTGCTAAAAAATACAAAGGTCTTGCAACTGTTGGAAAGCTTCACTTAGAACCAGCTGTTGTTAACGTTATTCCCGAAAAGGTCACATTCGTGGTTGATATTAGAAACTGGAGTGATGAAGCTCATGAGAAGATGGAAAACGAGCTTCAAGAATTGATAAAGGAAGCTTCTAAGAATGAAGCTGGAAATGGAATTGCTTTACCGTACACTACCACTCTTTTATATCGTACAGCTGCAACACACTTTGACCAGAAACTTCTCAGTGTTATCAAAGATTCTGCTGTAGATGTAGTTGGAGCTGATAGTACTCATGAAATTGTCAGTGGTGCTGGTCATGATTCTGTGTGTACCAACACTGTCATTCCCTCTGCAATGATCTTTATTCCAAGTAAAGATGGAATAAGCCACAATCCAAAGGAATACAGTACACCAGAGGAGGTTGAGACTGGATTCAAAGTTCTTCTGGAAACTATCCTCAGGTACGATGATGAACGTCTGAAATCGCTATCTTAATATATTCAATTCTAAGCTTTATTATATCCAACTACTCATATGGAGTTTTATGTAGCAAATGATACTATAGTGACCATTTAGGAAATTGAATAAAATTATCAAGAGATCAAAGAGTAAAATCAACGCAGGCTCTCAAAACTTCAAGCAGTTGCATGACAAAATAATGCCTATTTTAGATCTGTGTAAAGGATCTACAACTATTACCTTTTTCAGAGCCCCTAAGAAAGAAGTGTTTAAACCACAGATAAAGATACAGAGTTTCTCTGGATAATTATTCTGCCAATTTCTGATCAAGAAGCTGGGATTGATTTAATGTATCACGATTGGCCGAAGCAACACAAAAATGTTTTATGCTGGAAGTAGTAAAGTCCAGGGTTCATTGTTAATATATTAAAAATACATAATACCTTATATGGGGCTATTTTCTGTCCTCTTACCGTCATATTACTACAAAATACAATACAGAGCAAGAAGTAATTTTTTAGTGGTAAGTTAAAAAAAAAAAATTGGCTCCATTTCCTTTTTCATAAATCTTGCTCTGGTAACCTTCAACTATTTATATATCGAGACAAACTGGGTGATACAGAGATTTGATTGTAATAGCTATTGAAACCCCTCTAAAGATGTTAAATTACAGCAATAATGCCAGTGCCTTGTCAGATATCTACTAGTTGTTGTCCTCTTGAGATTATAGTGGTGGGAGCAGGTCTCGGAGGACTGGGCGCGGCTATTGGTTTGAGATTAGCAGGCCATAAAGTTACCATTCTTGAGAAATCTAACGAGCTGACAGAAGTTGGAGCCGGAATACAAATCCCCCCAAATTCAACAAAGATTCTAGATGTACTTGGGTGCAAGGAGGATATCATCAATCATTCGACGTTACCAAAGGGGTGTAACATTTATAATTGGAAAGGAAAAATGTTGGCATATACCAAGCTGAACCCTGAATTTATCACCAAGTATGGCGCCGAGTACTTGCATATACACAGAGGAGATTTTCATAAAGTACTAGCCCAAAGAGCTGAAGAAGTGGGAGTCAAAATTATTTTAAATACTCAAGTCATTAATGTCAGTTTTTCTTCCACTACAGCTTATAGCTCTGATGGGGAAACATTTCATGCAGATGTAATAATAGGAGCTGATGGGTTGAGATCCAAGCTTAGATCTGATATACTTGGAACCGAAGACCCTCCAAGACAGACGGGGGATTTGGCATATAGAGCTCTTTTACCCATAGAAGAGCTAATAAAACATTCAGAATTGGACTACATATTTGAGGAGCCGAATATCACCTTCTATTGGGGACCACATATGCATGTTGTGATATATCTTCTAAAAGGAGGTAATACTTGTAACCTAGTGGTGATGTCTCCGGATAATATGCCGTCAGATACTTCGACTTGTCCTGCAGAAAAGGAAGAACTACTACAAATTTTGAAAGGATGGGATCCAAGATTAATAAAATTGGTCAGTCTAGTTGAAAATGCTACCAAATGGAAACTTCAAAATACCAGGGAGATAAAAAAATGGATTCATGACGATGCAAATGTTGTTTTGCTAGGAGATGCTTGCCATGCAACTCTGCCATACCTAGCCCAGGGAGCTGCACAGGCAATTGAAGATGCTGGTGCTTTGGCTTACTTATTTGGAAAATTGGAATCCAAGGACCAAGTTCATGACATTCTTCATGCATATCAAAACTTGAGAAAATACAGAACCGCAAAGATAGTCCAAAGTTCATCTGACTGTCAAAACATCTATCATTTAGAAGATGGAGAAAGACAGAAACAACGTGATTACTTATGCTCACTCAGTCCTCCACAACCAGGTTGCCCAAATAGATTTGGTGATCCTGAGTTTCAAAAATTTATGTATGACTACGATGTTTTAGCGGATGCCGAAAATATCTGGAAGGCTCACATAGAAAAAATTTAACTTACTCATCATTTGGTGGGTTTTTTTTAAATAATATAGCATTCAATCTCAATTGATATTTGTCATCAGCTAGCAAAATAAGAATAAGCGATAATGATACAGCTATATACCTCCCAATCTTTCCCAAAAGATAAAATGGTATCCCAGATTTGTATGAAAGAAGTAAATTACGATACTATTACATGCACGTTTATATTGCAACATTGTGGTTTTCGATCGCGTTCAGAAGACTATAAAACAAATAGAGAAGTATAGACTCTCGGCTGTTGACAATAGACTCAGCTATGCAGTTTTCTAAAGGCTATAATTAGTATATTTTCTGCCCCCCCAGACAGTTCTAGGAAATTAAATAATGCGATCGATACCTAAACATCTTCGAAATATTTAGCAAATACTCTGCCTTTTGAATCTAATGCAATCAAAATTCTCAGCAATTGCAACACGTTTTCCATGTTCTACTACTATTCCTTGAACCTACAATCAATCTATGAACAAAGACAATTCTCCTTTATTGGGATAAGTTGGAAAGAAGATCTTGAACTATTGAAGCATTTAGTTAACTTATGATATACGCGCGATATGGAGGGTAGAATGATATAATTAACTGCGGCTCTTAACATCCTTTACTATAGTCTACATCTTTGCCAAGCCCAAGCCCCTATGAGCATAAAAATGCTTAAAGGGTAAAATGATTATGCATTGATTCATGTCATGATTTGACCAAGTTAGTGAATAGCATGTTACTTATCAAGGGTATCCCTGGAATATTATGAAGCAACTGCTGATTAGATATGTGGTTTAAATTGAAAATAATATTATCAATTCACGTGACAATGTGCATTTTCTTTTTCCAAAAAAACCTCATTGTAATCCTTTTGTTCATTACATATCCATGCAAATGGACATTGCAAAGCACCCCATTTACTTTACATCTTTATGCCTAAGGTACAATGAATGTTCATTTCCCGAATGTTAAACGCCTCTGTGGCTTTACTCTATCCACAGCTAGGTACCTTTAACAACCTCGGCTGTAATCATTTGGGAGAACTTTTAATCGTGCATCAGAAAATTGATAAACTTTTCAGCCCCTTATAAGATATATAAATGTCGAATTTTTCAGGAGAACTTGATATAGATTGTTCATGATTCTGGATTGAGTTTCGATAACCAATCAACAATGAGTGATATTTTGGTGAAAGAAGGAGATATTGAAATAACTAACTCTATCCATCATTTCGATAAGGAGGAGGAATCCGACCGTTATCTATCTACAGAGTTGGATATTTCACCAGCTGAAAGAAAAAGGCTTATCAGAAAAGTTGATCTATATGTTTTACCTCCCATTTCAGTTCTTTTTTTCTTGGCTTACTTAGACAGATCAAACATTGGAAATGCAAAGCTTTATAATCTTCTAGGGGATCTTAATATGGGTCAAGAAGAATATTTGGTCTGTCTATCTGTTTTCTTCATCGGTTATTGTGCATTTGAAATCCCATCAAATATCATGCTGAAGCTTTTGTCTCCCAAATATTGGATACCAACAATTATGATTGTTTGGGGAATTGTTGCCACTCTGATGGCACTATCAAGTTCTTATGGGGGTCTTTTGACAGCTAGATTTTTCCTTGGTGCTACAGAAGCAGGAGTGTTTCCTGGTGCCATTTTTTATCTTTCCATGTGGTACAACAGAAATTCACTTGTGACTAGGCTTACTTTATTCAACAGTTGTATCTCTGCTGCTGGTGCTTTTGGTGGAATATTAGCATGGGCAATAGGAAAAATGCAAGGAATTGGAAACAAACCTGGATGGTTCTGGATCTTTACATTAGAAGGTCTTGCAACAATTTTGGTCGCTTTCACAGGGTACTTCACCGTTAGAAAATTCCCAAGAGATGATAATTTACTCACGGAAGAAGAAAAGAAAACTTTTGCTGTTATCTTAAGAGAAGATAATGATTCTTTCAGAGATGAGAAGTTTTCTTGGAGTGAAGTTCGTAAAGCATTCAATGATTATAAATGTTGGATGTATATGCTATCATGGATGGGTATTGCTCTACCAGAGTACTCTCTATCGTTATTCTTACCAACTATTATTAAAAATTTGGGTTATACTGCTGCAGATGCTCAACTTCTTACAGTTCCTCCTAATATTGCTGCATTTTTGTGTGCAGTTAGTTCTGCTTTCCTTTCAAGACGTATAAACAGAAGAGCTCCAATTATTTTGGTGGGATTGGCCGTTGCAATGATCGGTTATATAATTCTACTGACTGATTCCACGGTGGGTGTCCAATACTTGGGTACATTTTTTGCTTCCTGTGGAATGATGACCGCCTCTGCGTTACAGTTCACTTGGGTGGCTACAAATGTGTCTGGACAAACTAAAAGAGCGGTTGCAACTGCTATTCAAATTTCCTTTGGAGATATTGGTGCAGTGATTGGTTGTCAGATGTACCGTCCTGATGAAGTTCCAAGGTACTGGCTAGGACATGGAATGTCTCTAGGTTTTCTTGTTCTTAGTTTTGTTGTGTCATCAGCACTCTGGTTCTTCTTGGACAGAGAAAATAAGAGAAGAGATCAAATAACGAATGGACCACCTCCAGACCAATCTTTTCTAAGAGATCCAGATTACCAGGGAGACGATGATGTAAGATGGAGATTTATTGTTTAGAATTTGTACCTTATTATAAAAGAGAAATTTATTTTGCAGCAATAAATATATAAAAGACTATACTTTCTGATTTAAATGTAGCTACACAGCATTTCAATGTATATTATATTTTAGATACCTTTGCACTATTAACCATAATTTTATTATCATGTTTTCTCAAAAGAGCTAAGTGATATATTCACCTCTTCTGGAGAGCCAGCAAAAGCATCTTCTTCTAAAGCTTCTGCATTGTCCTTAATGCTCCAAACAACGTAAGCAAAGAAAGGAACACTGAAAAAGTATAAGGCAAAACAGATTGCACACTGTGTGACGTTAGACAAATTTTTAGCTGAAACAACAAATGCCATGGCGGATCCTAAAGATCCAATTCCATTAATAACTCCAGAGAGTAAAGACAAGTGGTTAACATTGTCGGTAAGTCCTCCCACAACCCAATAAACAAATGTATTCATACCAGCATCTTGAAATCCCCATAAACAAAACAAAAAGCATCCTAATCCATAGCGTCCTGAGCCCCAGTCATATAGGCTTTCGCTGTCTTCAAATTTTATCTCCACGATCAATCCTATAATCCAAGAAGCAGCAGTAAAGAAGTTAATAATAACATATGCATATCTAGCCCTCAGTCTTCTCCTGACCCATTTATTATCCAAAAAGAACCCTGTAAGCCATGCTGATATCATTCCAAGGGTGTAAAACAAAAATGAATTCAATGCCCTACCTCTTATGGTAAAATGTGAAGCATTAAATGTCCATTGGTATGAGAGATACCATTGATTATAGAGTAGCATTGGAAGTAAAGCTATGACTTTCCATGATTTTAAAATTTTCCACAGAACACCAAATTCTTTCCAAAAAGAAGGTTGTTTTTCTAAAATTACTTTAGAACCATCTTTTCTGGTTATCTGGCCAGGAGTTGGTATTATCAGAGCAAATGGTATACCTAGCAGCATGACAAATGTGAGCACAAGAAAAGTTGCCCTTGTGATTGATCTAGCTGAAGTTTTAACATGGTTCAAACCCAGAGCAATCATTCCTCCTATAGATGCTCCAAGATGTTGAAGTGAAAACTTCATTGACATTGCCTTACCTTTGTTTTGTTGATCGGAGTAACCAAGAAGAATTGCACCAGATGCAATCCACAAAAATGCGGCTGAAGCACCTAGAAGGAAGGCAGCGAAAGGCATAAACCATTTGTTAGATGGGTGGTAGTTGGTGACATACATGGCAGCAGCATATGGAGAATAAAATGAGGCACCAATAATTAATGACTGTTTGACTCCAATCTGATTTGTAATACTACCAGTTATAAATCCACCCACAGCAATGGTTCCAAATGTAATCGCATTTGCAATGTTACTGGTGGAAGCGTCTGCTCCTCCTCCAGCACCCAGTCCATTCAAGGCACCAAAAATACCTGGACAAGCAAAAGCAGTCATTCCTACACAAAAGGAAGCAAAAAAGGCATTTTTCAACGATTCAGGCAAAGAATTAATACGCAGAAGCTCTTCAAAGCTTCTCGGTTCTTTCTTTATCTCAGACATTTTGAGTAGTGAAATGATATTTCAATCCAGGATCAGTAATTTTTCTAAATCTACTTAGAATGAGAAGCTAGTGTAGAATATATTTATAGACTTCAGTTATCTATGCATGTCGACCTGAAAACTCAGGCTCAATCAAAATTTTATAACTATCTGGTAGAATCCTGTATGTCAGGGCCACATATATCGGGATCGGCTTGTTTCCCGTCAGTACTTGTGGTCTTGAATTGATAAACGCAGCTAATGAGCATCCTCGGGCTGTGCTATATATGCTGGCTCTCCCTACTTTTTTCTTTGAATTTTTTCAGAATTCGTGTGATCCCCAATAAATTTCGAGCCATAGTGGCTTTATTTCGTTATCTTGATAAAATTTCGAATGGCAGATGAGATGAGACAACATGAAAATATAAAGAATTTTAGGGAACAGTGGCTTCAGTTCAATTCAGTTATGTCTTTCTGTGAACTTCAGCTCTCATGAGAATAAAGATCAATAAAAGATGTTGCTGAAAATATCTCTGAGCCGATGACAAAATTGTAGAGCCCTTGCTCCGCATGAGATAGACACCCAGGTAAAGGTGATAAATCTAATCAATCCATTTCATATATGAGTCAAACACATAGGGCATCGAATGCTTGTGAGTTTTGTAGATCTCGAAAAATCAAGTGCGATGAACGAACACCAGCCTGCTCTCATTGTGAGAAGCGTGGATACACCTGTGTCTACAGAGAAGTGATACCCACAAAGCTAGAAAGAACATTGACAGAATTATTCATCAAAGTTGATAAACTGGGTGGCAAGTTGGATGCAGTTCTGGAATCAAATAAAAAAGTTGAAGAACCAAAGCTTGTATCTGATTCAACTCCCGAGAATGTAACAAAAATCAAGCCTCAAAAGTCAATTGAGAGCGACCACCATAATAGAGGCTCTCTTGATTCAACCTCTCCTAAACGAGCAGGTGATAAACCATTTCATGAGTTGCAGCCTTATCATTTTGAAGAAGCACCGCTATCTGAGAAAGCTGAAGAGTTCTTGAGTGAAACTACCGACTCTGGCAATTATATGTTACATGATCTTCAAGAATCTTCTGAGGATGGGGGGACTAGTGGAAATCACTCTGCAACTGGTCCCGAGAATTTTCCACCAGATGCTTTCCTTATTCCAAATCCAACTATAGAACAAGCAAACACAATGGTTGATGTTTGGCTGAAGGCAGATGGATTAACGGGGACCACAGATGGGGTATTCGGATCTCGCCAATCAGTTGGAGTTTTTAAAAGTTCACCATCTATCAATCTACGATCGCTTGAAATTATCAATGAGAATGAATATTCAATGGCAAATCGGTTTGACACCTCCAAGATGCCAACTGCAATGCATTTTCCAAAGGAAACTGTAGATAGATGTATCGCATCGTATCTCCAACATATCTACCCAACGTACCCAGCTATTTGTGATGATTTCGTTTCGAGAGTCCACGCAGAAGTGATCAAAAATGGATTGAGGCCAAGTTTTTCCAGTTGTATATTCCTTCTTGTTATGGCAATTGGTTCAGCTGTTGATGAGACTGATGGAAATACTGGCGATGAAATGAGAGATTATTCTGATAACCATTTCAACAAGTTCTGGTATTCGGAACAGTATCAAAATAAACAAGTTTCTGATATTCAAGACCTACCTCCTGGTTGGACCTACTTTTGGGTCTCACTTGGGATCAGAGATAGATTACTGGCAGTTAGCAAACCAAATTTAAACGTCGTTGTTATAAGACTGCTTTCTTCCATATATTACTTGAAAATTTGTAATTTATTCAGCCATTGGAAAGAGCTTGCACTTACTTCAGACACTCTTTTTGAATGCCTTTCCTACTATTTACAGTTTGAACCTGAAGTATTGAAAACAAATAATGAGCTATCTGAAGCCTTGTTGAGAGATTTTTGGATTGTTCTACACTTAGAACGGGAAGTCGCTGCTGTGTTTAATCTGAAGATGACTAGGCTGCAAGAATTGCAAACTATGGTGAATATTCCAAGAGGTTGTTTGGAGCCATTATTCCGTGAAAGGACATCTATCTACTCATTTTGTTTCATGTCAATAGTCAATTTGACGAACATCAGAAGCAAAGCAACTTCTGTTCTCCCAAGTGTGGATTCGTATTCTTTTGATGACATACTCAAAATAATTGACAGATTTAGCAATGACATACAGAATTGGAGACAATCTCTACCTTTTGAACTTCAATGGGAGGATTATTATCCTGCAAGTGCAGTGAATTCAAATCAGCCATGCAGTTTGGAACTTCAACTAGTGAAAATGAACTACCATGCATCTGTGATAGCTGTCACAAGAATACTACTCATTAAGATAAAATACTTTCATCAAGCTAATCTTTGTTTCTCTAGCTTAAAGATTGGGGCATTATTCGAAAGTTGCCTTACATCTGTCTCTCAATACATTCACTACTTTTTGCGATTATCACTTGCAGATTCGAACCCTATTCTTTGCCATGAAACAATGCAAATACTAATGATTATGGATAAATTAAGGCATCTAGCTCGATACAGAGAGAGAACCTGGGACGATTTCGGAGACGTCTCAGAGAAAACGTTCAGAAATCGTTTTGATTTCCTCAATATCAAACAGAGTACGATTAAAGAATGTCTCAACAAGATCAAACCATTCGCATTACATTCACCTTTTATTAAACAAACATACCAACTCTGCAAAAGTAAGTTTCTTGAGGGTGAAGCAGGTTTGATAAATAATTTTATTAGTAATTAGTGTTTGATCGGGTATATTTATGGTATAGAATTATATTTTCTATATAAATTTTAAGCACGTGACGGAAGAGGTTCTTGTTTTTTTATATGATATGTGATTTCACTAGACTGTAATATTTAATTGACTTTTGTAAGCCATCGGAAAGCTTCCGTGAAAATCTTGTCAAAATGATTCGTCCCTAGTAATCAATCGAGACCCTGAATTATGGTTACATGCATAAATTACGTTATCGCGGATAACGCAATCACACTTCCGGATGTTGAATTTTCGTGGTATTTTGAATAATATTATCATCCACTTCTTATAACTCTTTAATGTAGTTTACGAATCCCAAAAAGGTTAACTTAATTTATTAAACAATAAAAGATCGAATGGATGCTAATGCCGAAATTCTTTTGCGGCGTATGCCCTCTGCTTGAGTCTAAGGTAGCCCCAGCGGATGTCATCCCGTATCCCTTAGTGTGTTAGCGCGGAAAATAACCCGTTCCCTAAAACTTACTGAAGCCATTCTTTATTTCTTTAAAGACGATTTATTGATGTTCATAAATTGACATTCGAGTTCACAAATTGACGCAATAACCTTTGGTATGTTGAACAATCTATGTCGAATGGTTCATTCTTGCAGCAGATAATTGAATTATAAATAATATTGTAACTGCGACAAGAAAAAAAATCCATGTGAGTTGTGAGTTTTTCATCCTCGCTGAAAGTCAAGAACTCGACACAATGACTGAAGAGAAGAGTACACAAAAGCCATTTAGTATCGCTATTATTGGTGGAGGAATTGTTGGAGCGTTTGCTTCTATTACCTTATCCAAGTTGCCAAATGTTGATGTTAAAATCTATGAAAAATCACAGGAACCAAGAGAAGTGGGAGCATGGATTGGAGTGACAGACGCTTCTATAGTGACACTTGGGAGAGTTTTGGACCTTCAAGAATTGGAGAAGATTCTTTATAGGGGTGATCCAAATAAATTCTATGTCAAACGTTTTTGGAAAACAGGAGAAATCCTAAAATTGGAGACCCCAAGCTTCAAGCGGGAAGACCAGTTTGTTCAAGCAAGAACTCATAGAATTCCATTGCATAATTTTATTTTGAAGAACGTCCCGGAAGGTATTATTAACTACGGGTATGCTGCAACAAAGGTGGAAACTCAAGGTGAGAAGGCAGTGATTCATTTTGAAGGAAGAGAGCCAGTCACTGCAAATTTAGTAATTGCAGCAGATGGTATTTACTCGAAAATTCGTCGTCAATACACAAATGACAAAGTGATCTACAAAGGAGCAGTTGCTTATAGGAATGTATTTGATGAAAGTATAGTGAGTGATATAGAAGGACTTCCAAATGATACTTCTGCTTGGATGAATAGTGACTCAATAATGTTTTTTTCTAGATTAGGTCTAGGAAAATATGGAGTTGTCGCCCTTGTACCAGAACCAGAAGAAGTGGCTTCTACACTCAAGTGGAATGGAGAAACTGGTGATTGGGGAAGAAAGCACCTGCTAGAGCACTTTAAAGGATGGGATCCTATTATAGAAAAGGTTTTAAAAAAGATGCCTGATATTCAAGCATTTCCTCTAGAGATGGCACCCTGGCTGAAGGATTTGGTTGTTGATGATAAACTTGTGTTCGTTGGCGATGCTGCTCATCCAACTTCGGGTGTATATGGTGCTGGAGCTGCACTTGGATTTGATGACATATGGGCTTTATATCGTGCTCTTTCAGAAACGTCGAATGAGTTAGAAGTTAAGGATGAAAACTTAATTTCATATCAGCTTCCAAAAGCTCTCTTTTTATTCAATGAAACAAGAAGATATTTCTTGAAAAGAGTTGAGGAACAGACATTCATTGACAACGAGATCATGTCAAAATATGTTTCTTCTGCTAAAGATGATGAACAAACTAAAATCAGATTGAAGAGAGCATTGGGAGGTATCGGTTGGATTCGTGAACATAACGTTGAAATCGAATACCAACAAGTACGGGATAAGCATTTCCTCAAAGCTTTTGATTGACTGATTAGATTATTTATAAGATATGAATAAACATAAAAAGACATTAAGTTCTAGTTTTAAAAATATGTATAATTCATCCATTGAACTCTAAGATTATCTTCTAGTCTAAACCTACAGAGTTAAAGTCAAACTAAAATGTTCATAAATAGTCTATAAGCTTGAAGGCTAATTCATACCCAAAAAATTCATATATAGCTTTCTCAAGTTCTATTGTTGGATCACTATCAAAAATCCATTTGAAGTTGTTTTTAATGATTTTCACTGCTTTCTCGCTGTCTCCCAATTCATTAAAAACGTTACCCATTCTTCTAGATGTGAGAACAACACCATCAGCATGCTCTTTTCTTGCCTTTTCAAAAACTTTTAGCCATTTTCCAATATGTTCTTTTCTTTTATCATCTCCCTCAGAATATTTCAAGGTAATGGCAAGAGAATATGCATCCTCAATGGCCTGTCCAGCGTTTGCACCTTGATGAGGAAGACCAGGATGTGCTGCATCACCTATCAACACGATATTTCCGCTAACCCAAGAGTCTAACTTTTCTCTATCATATAAACCATAAATTTTGATTTTTTTAAATGACCTGAAGATGTTCTTTACATCATCATGGAAATCATCGAGAATATCTAGTAATTCAGATATATCTCCATCTAGTAACCATGATTCCTCTGCGGTTTTTTCATCAGTGACTGGAACAACTGCTGCAGCAGCGAACCGTCTGTTCTGATCTATCGGAAAAGTGACGATATGCCTTTTTCCAGGACCAATCCATATATTTGTATGGAGAAGATCCGCTTTAAAAGGGCCTTTCAAATCCTTGAAGTCTATTACATCACGGTACATGACTTGATAAGAATTGACCGGATTGTCATCTCTGAAAAATTGCTTGCGAACTTTTGAGTGGATTCCATCCGCTCCAATAAGAATATCTGCCTCAAATTCACTGCCATCTTCGAAGTAAACGATAACCTTCTCCCCCTGTTGCTTTGCAGATTTGTATTTCTTATTTAGGTGAATTTGGTCAGAGGGTATAGCATCTGCAAGAATTTTGACAAAGTCTGCTCTGTGATTATAAGCAGAATGATAACTTTCGTCCAAAAATTTACCCGTGTAAAATTCTTCAGATGTGTCATATCTTCTGTAAACGGATTGAATCTTATCATACGAAAGGGATGAGATGGAGTGGAATTGTTCCTTGATTCCCAAACTTTCTATAACACGGCATGAATTTGGACCTAGAGCTAATCCAGCACCAACCTCTGTTATTCTATCATTTCTCTCAAATATATCAACACGAATCTGTCTTTGGTGGGCAGCTAAACCTAAAACAAGGCCAGCCACACCTCCCCCAATAACTGCAATGACCAGCGGTTTTTCACTAGACATTTTTCTTAGGAATTAGCTGATAATAATCTGACCTGGAGAAGCTCTACCATATGGGAAGAAATTTCTAGGTCTTAATATATACTGTTGTTAGCTTTGAAATCATCAGTTTTCAGAACCTTCCAGCTGTGGCGTATGTAGCATCCTCGGTGTTGTCATCTTTGTCTTGCAGATTATGCAAAATGCCGGAGAACATCCCGCTCCCGTTACAAACTAGCTAAACAGAACAGCCATTCAATATTTGAAGGTGTACTGGAGTCATTAGTATAGCGCATTCGAACAACATGACAACATCAAAATATCCTGATTAAATTTCACAGTTCATTTAAAAAAAACATGGGCTACAGATGCGATTTGAAATAATAATTTTTTCTGCATTATTCCGAGAGATTCTGATTTTGTCAATTGTGAGATCTCAATTAATGATTGGGTCGTTGAAGTTTTTGGATTATATTAGTAGGAGTGTTATTCTAATTGATCGATGTACACCATATTCCTCTGTTTGAAACTTAGAAATCGTATTTCGGCAGTCACAAAGAAAAATATTTCAAGACAAATATCTACTTGGATGGATTCTGTATTGAATTCCATCTAACTCCAAAAAGCTATTTTACTTTACAGTGGCATGCTTTAGATTTAATAATGAAGTTCCAAGCACGCTCATCGAAAGCTCCATAAATTTTGTAGAACAATTTTCTAAAAGAAAGTAGATCAGGAGGTTAGTTCTCAGTTCCTGTAATTTTCATAATAAAACAGGAGCTATCAATATTTATATCATATTGTATTATGAATATGGTACTCTGTGGTATAAGGGAATGGGACTTTAACAATGTAAATACTCACATCCCAGATTATAACATATATTCATGTCTTCTCTCCACCAACTGATAAGATACCCCCACCTGTGTTTTAAAATTTAGCTGGTCTAATACAAAGTTGTGCCAAATCAAAATGAAATTTCAACCAAGTAACCAGTAACACGACATTGTTGTGCAATTAAATTGAAGTAGTGCGTGCTACTGACTGCGTTCGAAAATTTACATTAGGTTGTGCCCACCGTCCAGATATCACAGGTTTCCTTATCGGATATCCTTCCAGAAGCCATACTCGAAGCTTTTTGCGCGGACTGTGGGATCTACTGGTATGTTCATGTCTATATAACTTGAAAGTAAGTCCAGGATCGACATATCTACAAGCAGAAGACTTGAGTCTTCCAATGCTATTATATAATATTATATGTTCCATACTGCATTGAGAGGATATTTTAAAAGAGCTATGTCTACCAAATTAAATAATGGAGTTTCTATGCCCCTTTTTGGCTTGGGCACTTGGGTAAGTGCTTTATCAACTTTAATATAATTTCTTTATTCTGTATGATTTTGATTCTAACTGGTGACCATTTTATAGCAATCTGAACCAGCCATTGTTACAAATGCTGTTACAACTGCACTGAAAAATGGTTATAGACACATTGACACTGCAGCTATTTACGGTAACGAAGAAGCTGTCGGGAAGGGAATCAAAGAGAGTGCTATTCCCCGTCAAGATATTTTCGTCACTACAAAACTCTGGAACACGATGCATGATCCAAAGGATGTTGAGGAAGCACTAGATACTAGTTTGAAAAAGCTTGGCCTTGACTATGTTGATCTATATCTGATGCATTATCCTTGTGCAAATGATAGAGAAAAAGCAGAAAAGGAAGAAAAGTATGTTGTTGCTGATATTGACTATGTTGATACTTGGAAAGAAATGGAAAAGCTTCTAGCTAGTGGAAAAACCAGAGCCATTGGAGTTAGTAATTTTGCAAAGTGTGAGTTGGAGAAATTGATCAAGGAATCGAAAGTGAAACCCCAAGTTCATCAAATGGAAATGCACCCATATTTGAAACAAGATGAATTCCTACAGTTCCATAAAGATAACAACATCCATGTCACAGCTTACTCCGGATTTGGAAACCAAAATGCTTCCTACGCTTTAGAATCTGAACCAAAAATACTGGAACACCCAAAGGTGGTCGCTATTTCAGAGAAAATAGGAAAAACACCAGCTCAAGTTTTGGTTGCATGGGCACTATCTCGTGGAACATCAATAATTCCTAAATCTGTAACTGAATCAAGAATTATTGAAAACATAGGTGGAACTGATGTGGTACTTTCAAAAGAGGATATTGAACAAATTTCAAGCTTAGGATACTCTATTCGTTATTCTGATTTTGGTCCTTTTGTTGGCTATCAATACTATGTAGATTTGGAAGCACCAGGTAAAAAACCATAAATAATCAATCTTCTTAAAAATTATTTATTTCTAAAATATTCGAATGAAAAGTAAAAAAAGTGAAATCTCGTTTACCTCATGTACTCAATATATAAATATGTCTGAATTATCTGTTGAGTTTCACTTCTATTTCTGAGTGAGACGAGAGATGTACAACTTAGTTTTGCTTGTGGAGGTTTCCAGTTCTGCGAAATTTACCTCCCTACACTAGCGAGCAATAATAATTCTTATCTCAAAAATATTTTGTTGGCAGATCAAAACGGAATAAATATCTCTCATCTAGCGTACTTTGGAGAGTGTTACCAAGATCGAAAGCCATCAAGTCACTCTTATACTATATATAAACGGATTCAAAAATTTAGGGATTAGGATATAGGGAGTTGATTTGCAATGCCACAAACCAAAAGACAATTCAAATGTACATCATGCAGCAAAGTGTTCTCCCGAATAGATTATTTAAATCGGCATCAGGTCAACCACAACTCTATCAAGCCATTCCCTTGTGAACAGTGTAATATAGCATTTGCTCGAAAAGATTTGAGAGATAAACATTATAAGTCTAAAGTGCATCGGAAACGAATAGATACATTACGTCAACAAGAATTGCTCATAAACCCCTCGTTGGCCACAACAATACCTAAAGAACAATTTATTCAATTACATAAGTTGACTCACTCGCCTACAATAGTATCTGAACAGACATCTCTTTCATCTGTGAAGGCTACTACGACAGAATTTCAGAGTAATCACGAAATTACAGTTGAAGTATCGCCAAGTTCATCATGCTACTCTGGTAACTATCAATGGTTATTCGGAGGTTCTTTAGATAACCCTGAAGAAATATTAACCCCTACTGATACAACTGATTATATTACTCGGAACATATACAGTCCATCAGACACATCAAAACTAGTTGGTGAATATGGAGTTCCAGAATCAAAATGCCTTGATTTTGATGCCATATTGACTCATGACCTATTGGATATCTTAAAGATGCCTGAACTTCACGAAGAGTTCAGTCCAAATGATTTATCTTCATTTACAAAGCTTTTTTGGGAGAATTTTGATGCTAGTTATCCCATAATACACATATCTCTGTATAATGTCAATGAGTCGCACCCATTTCTTGTACTGGCTATAATCATTATTGGTATGGTTTATTCCAAAAGTGAAAGAAACATAGAGTTGAGTATAGCAATGCAGAAGCAGTTAATAAAGCTACAACTTCCAGCTGTTTGTGAAGATGAAGAATTTGACCTTGGAATATTACAGTCTCTTCTTTTATCTAGTTACTTTGGGATTTGTATTGGGGATAAGATGTTACATAAACAATCAAAACTTTTTCATGGAACTGTGATTGAATTACTAGACCTTCAAACATTGGTCAATGAGCTACATGAGCCCAAGTTACCCGATATTGAAACCATGAACTCCAAAGAGCTAGATGCCTTTTGGAAAAGTTGGGTCTACTATGAGTCATATAAGCGTACTGCTCTCTTTGCCTATATCTGCGATTCTCAACAGGCAGTATTATACGGAGGAAGAGCCTTGATATCCATTTTTGAATTACAGCTTGACTTACCTTACACTGATGCGGTTTGGTCTGCCCCAGATGCTACCTCATTTCTTGATGAGCTTCTTAAACAGCCGAAGGAATTGAGACCACGAGTTAAAAGGGCTAATGGCGACTTGACATCTGGTCATTCAGGTTGGATCAATATGTTACCTAATATAAAAGAGGAGGGTAAATGGCCTAATGTCCTTTTTAGTTTGAGACGTTTGATGCAACCATATAAGGAGCACCAAAAAGAATATCCAATGAATTGCTTTTCTCAGTTCTCGAGACTAATTTTTCTGCAAGGATTGATCAGCATAACTTGGAATCTTAAATGGAGAGATTTGCAGGATTTAGGAATAGCATCAAAAAAAAGAATAGATAGATTATCTGATAAAATTCAGGGTGCTTTTCATAACTGGAGGGAGTATTTTGATTATCAGATACTCACCACAAATAATATGGTTATGAACCGGGTCAAATCAAGTGACTTTGATCTTGGTATTCTGAACAGTTATGATGTTTCTCCAATTTTTTGGAATAATCTCACTCTTTATCAATTTGGACAGCTCCTGCTTCATGTTGATTTGTTTTCTGTCAGACAATTAGCAAAGGAATACTGTGATGTTGTATCAAAGACAAACCCTTTCCCAAGAACGAAACTTGCTCCCAAATTCCAATTATGGACTAGGAATCCGGCCTCCAAAAAAACCTTAATTAATGCATGTCGATTACTTAGAACAGTTTTTAGTAATATTGATATGCTCTCAATTATCCCACATCTGTCTAGGTACGTTGTTCTGGCGTGTTTAGTTGTGTGGTGCTTTGAAACTTATAGAGAGGATGTACCTAAGGACATACACGAAGTCCGTGTGTCTTCTCCCTCACCTATGATATACTTAGATGACAAAACTGGATTAATCAGTGAAAAATTATCAAGAGATGACTCACACAGATACATAAATATGATTATTGACTGTGAAGATAGCTTAATATCAAATGAAGAGGAGAAATGCGATATTAAAACCAAGTTTCTTCTTCATCAACAATACATGCTTGGCCTACTCTGTTATTGCAGTGTTGTTCTGAAACAGACTGAATGGAAGATTATCGACATTAGTCCTCAACTACTAGAGATGTTGGTTTTCAAACGACACCGATAATTCTGATTTATAATTCATATAGGGAAAAGTGAGCGAAAATATATAATAACCCATTGTGATAGCTTACACATATGCAGGCGTCTCTTTGTGAATTGGTGATTCGAGCTCCATTACTTCTGTAACATAATTTGATTTTTCACCATGCGATAAATTACCATCAAAAGAAGCATCAAGTTCAGGTTCTGTAAATGGAGCCTCTTCCCCTATACCTGGCGGTGGGAATAAACTTCCGATAATTGAATGTGCAACGAATGTGACTGCCATACCAACAAGATAGGTAAGGTTATAAAATTTCTCATAAGGCTTTGGCATGTAATAGTTTCCGGCACTGCATATCAATCCCGGTAATTCAGGTGCAACTCCAATTGAAGTAGAAAGTAACCCTCTCCAGTTCAAACCCCATTTAGTCCAGTAAATAGAATTTTCTGTCCGGTAAAGATCGCAGAGTCGGTATTTCATTCTTCTGACAACAAAGAAGTCAGCAACGGCACATCCAATCATGGGACCAACAAACACAGAGAATCCAGAAAGAACAGTTAAGAAGGTATTTGATGTTGCAAGAAGTTTCCATGGCTGGCAACAAATTCCAATGACTGACATAATATAACTACCTCTGCGTATGTTGATATACTTCGGACAAAATCCCGAAACGTCCATACCTGTGCTACAGGCAGTCAAAAGGACAGCCTGCCACAATTGACCCGAAAATATTCCTAAAGATGCAAAAAATATACCAGCTCTGGATGCACTATTGAAGTCGTAGTGCTTCATGATTTGAGGCAATAAAGTGACTGGATTCCAGTAAATTTCTCCCAAAACTGGCTGCATTGCAGCCGAAGCAAATATTCCCATGGCAGCCGTCAAAAATAATGTTACTGGAGCAGTTACTATCTGACTGAAGTTTGGTGCAAATCTCGATTTTGTATAACGTGTCCAATCACTCTGGCCTAGCACACCACTGTTTGAACCACACAAATTTGTGATCATGTAAAAGCCGGCCCAAACGGAACTACCTTTGGTGGTAGGAGCAGCGCTCCAAAGAGGTCCTAGTTTTCCACCATTTGCATGGATAGCCCATCCCATCAATCCAAAAAATGAGCCTGTTTGAAGAATAAATGAAATATGAACCATTGGTTGCATTTTTTCTGGGGGAATGGTCATAATGAAACAGAAAATAACCAATGAAACGAAAACACCAACCAGCCCATTACGTGTCAGAGGACTCCAATCTGAAAATGTAGTTCCCATGTATCCTTTCACAAAGACGGGAGACAGAGCACCAAACGTACCAACCAGAGCTTGTCCCATGTAATAAAAATGAAGTCCCTGCCAGATACAAGCAATGAAAGACTTAATTGCAATCGGAAGGTAGCATCCATAAAATCCAAAAGCGGCTCTAGAAGAAACTGTATAACCAATTCTGCATTTCTGTCCAATCACCCCTATAGCAACAGCAATCAAACCAACAATAACTGAACCACCTGCAATTGCTCCTAAAGCCTGCTTACAATTAAGGCCATATGCGATAGCTGATGATCCCATAGACCAAGTTGAAACACCCATACCTGTAACAGTCCAGTAACCAAAGTACGATAGGGAAGTCCACGTCTGTCTATCTTTTGGAATTGGGATCAAATCTCTATTTGTCCATTTATTTGTCTCATACTCATCACCATCATCAGGAACAGCTAAAAGCTCAGAAGCTGGGAGCTTTTTAGGGTTTCTGATAACTCTAATGATCCAAGGGTCATCAAAAGGATTTGCAAACCCTAAGTCTGTGAATTTAAAATCGTGTGCACCGGTCATGGCTAGTAAATGGTATTCAAACTCACCTCTATATTCCTGTCATTGATACTGCTTGCATCATTGACATCTATTCATATAAATAGTGTTCTTTCAATTGTGCCTGTAATCTTATCAGATTCCTGTTCGAGAGCGATAAGGTTTTTTATCATCCTGTTTCTAAAGGTCTACATAAAAAATTTTGGTGGGCAGAACTCTGTTCAATTTGGGATTTTTGTATTTTGGTGGAGATTTGGATAGTCAATTCTGATCTAAGATAGAAGCTTCATGATCAAATTACGAATACATTGCTGATTCATTGGTGGAAGATCAGTTTTCATAGAGTCTGCTGATAATATGATACCAATTCATATTTATTTATGTGTGTTTTACTGCGAATCCAATTCAATTGGTCAATTGTATTAGCAAGGAATTTTTGCATAATGAATCTGACATTAAAGGAATTCCTATTATCACCAAAATTGCAACTTTAGATTTTCTGAATGTAATCTAATCCATTGGTACACCTTTTCAGACCTTGAAAGAACTTGTTAGACCTTGTCACCAGGCCTTCTAGATCTCGTCAGGTAGAAAGTTGTAATATTGTGAATATACAAGAGGCACCATTTTATTAGACGGTTTTACCAAAAAAATTACCAAGACCCGAATCATCTAAAATACTGTTTATTTTATGGTTTTAGCTGAAAAAGATTTACACATATATTTATTATAGTTGGAAAGATATTTTCTTGCATCCATCTTCCAGCCATCCATCAGAGACTGACATTATTGTTTATCAAAGCGAGGCTGGAATTACCAGACGTTACATACCAGAAGCTCGAAAAGAGTTGATCTTGTGGCAAAACCTCAGAAAATCTGTGTTTATCATCAAAAGGAACTTCTAGTACTCACAATTCGTCCGCGAGTGGACTCATTTAGGTGTGTGTTTGCTAGTGTGCTATCACGCAAAAAAAGAGAAGTGAACGATGTCTGAATTCAGAGCCTGTATTCAGGACCTGTGCTTTATTAAGTAATTTATTTCCGTGATCACGCACCCCCAGCGGCCTAGAATTAACAATTTAGGCAATTTTCCTAGGACCTCAGATTATCAACTAGTCAGCCACAGTAATTTTGAATCTTATTTAAAGACATTGGTGATCCCCACAATGTCCAGGTTATTGCAAAACACCTCTTGGATGGGTCAAGATATAATTCAATTGATCAACCAAAATGGCTTTCAATTGGGATAAGATACCTCAAGATTTTTATGGCAACCTTGGAAATACCGGGTTAAAAGTCTCAAAAGTAATTGTTGGTTGCTCCTATGGAGACAAAGAATGGGACCAATGGATACTAGATAATGAAGAAGAAGTCCTTCCGATTTTAAAGAAAGCGTATGACGAAGGTCTTCGAACATTCGATACGGCAGACATGTATTCCAATGGTACAGCAGAGATTTTTCTGTCTAAATTTATCAAGAAGTACAATATTCCGAGAGAGAAAATTGTAATCATGACCAAACTCTTTTTTCCTGTGGATCCGGAGCACAAGAACTTCAATGTCCGCAATGCTCCTAAATTCAGTGGACATGAATATGTGAATCAAAAAGGTCTCTCGAGAAAGCATGTATTGGATGCCGTTGAAGGTTCCGTCAAAAGATTAGGAACCTACATTGATGTTTATCAAATTCATAGATTCGATCCAGATACTCCCTTAGAAGAGACTATGGAGGCATTGCATGATGTTGTCAAGTCAGGGAAGGTGAGATATATAGGTGCCTCGAAGTTGAGAGCATATCAATTGGTACTTATGCAATCTATTGCAGAAAAACATGGATGGACCAAGTTCACCTCTCTGCAGAGCTATTACAGTTTGCTCCATCGTGAGGAAGAGGATGAAGTGATTGCGTATGCCAAAAAGTATGGAGTCGGATTGACTCCCTTCTCTCCAAATGCTGGAGGTGCTTTGACAAGACCTGTTGACAAATTTTCTGGAACTACAGAGAGATCACAGGATTTGTCTTACCTCAAAGCATTGGGACTGGTCCCCCTTGCAGAGGAGGACAAGATTGTAATCAATCGTGTGGAGGAACTATCCAAAAAGCACAACGTCTCCATGGCCGCCATCGCTACTGCGTGGGTAATTGCAAAGGGACAGTATCCTATAGTTGGATTCAATAAACTGGAGAGAGTTGATGACGCTGTCAAGGCACTTAGACTTCATTTGACACCCGAGGAGGTTTTGTATCTAGAGGAACACTACTCCCGTAAGCGCTTAGCTTGGTTATATTCTTGAGAAATGTGTATCTCAATGAGAATATTTTTATGTTCTGGTTATATGTTCACATTTCAACTTGTAATGGATTGTATTTTATCTGTGATCAGTAGCAACAGCTAGTTTCTATAGCTGAAATTCAGGCAGTTCATTGATTAGTAGATTTTACCGAGTTTTTTGTTAATGATTGTCGATATGTAACGTTCCAACATTTTAAGACCGAATTCTGTATGTTTTATCTCTGGAGTTATGCTTTTTGCCGCTCGGGGCTCAGTTGCTTAGCTCTTATTTTCACTGACCTTCAAAAATTGAACGGTGGGCCGGACTTTTAGGAGTTATGGAGATTAAGTTTTTCTCCGGACAGGAACCGAAAGAGATAAAACTGCGGTTGGCATGAAGTTTAAATCGAGAAAAGACTCAGGTAACACGAGATCAAATGACATTCATGGCATTCATGACTTTCGGTCTTCTAACCAAGTCTAATGACCGAGAAAAAAAAATATTACTATCTACTAAAAGTCAGTTACAGGTAGATGTAGACTATCTCCGTAGAGATTGACTTGATATCTTGAACTTTCTAAATTTTGAGCACCATAAATAGCGGGATGTTCGTTTTCAATATGGATTGAAATGTTAGCAGCAAAACATCAATTGATATGCTTTCTTGAATAGCTTTAAATCAATCTACTTGAAATGGCAGACAAAATCCCTAGCACTTACAAGGCTTTAGTGGTTCATGAGTATGGTGATGCACCAAGCTTAGAATCACTCCCTATTCCAAATCTGGAAGCTGGTATTGTTTTGGTGAAAGTAGAAGCAGCACTAGTGTATACAAATTCTAGACATATTGTAATGTCTCCAAAAAACCCTTTTTTTAGTATGCATACTCCCTTCATCGGTGGACCATCAGGGATTGGGCGTGTTGCAGCAATTGGCAGTGATGCCACCAGTTTGAAGGTTGGACAGCTAGTCATGATAGAACCATTTGTCAGATCAAGAGACAATCCAAATCATCATTTCTTAAGGGCTTTATTTGACGGTGTTCTACCTAACTCAAAGGAGCTTGCGGCCCAAAATGAAGCTCTTCGTAATGGATGTTGGGGTGAATATGCTTTGGCTACTCTTGAAAGTACCTACGCTCTTGACGAAAGGAGGTTATTAGGATCTCCATCAGAGGGAGGTCTTGGTTACTCTATCAGCAATCTTGCTCTTTTACCAAAAATGTTAATTGGCTATTCATCTTTAAGAGAGCTGGGAATTAGAGTTGGAGAGACAATTGTCATATCACCATCTACAGGTGACTTCAGTGGATCTGCTGTTGCTATTGCTTCTGCAATGGGTGCCCGTGTTCTTGCTGTTGGAAGAAACAAAAAGGTATTGGAAAGATATGCTGAAAATTTACCGAACGTCATTCCCATTACCTTGACTGGTGTCGATAAAGAGGATTTGGAAATCCTAACAAAATATGGACCACCAGATGCATTTTTAGACTTTACACCAGTTTATCTCCCTGAACCCGTTAATATTGACGTTATTATATCTTCTCTAAAGGATGGGGCAAGAATCGTTTTGGCAGGTTTTGCCCAAAAAATGACTTTGAACTACTACGAATTGATTTTCAAAGGCATCACATTAAAGGGTCAATATATTTTTACCCATGAGCAGGTGATGGATTTTGTTAGGTTTATTGAAAGCGGGCATCTTAACATTGGTAAAAAAGCTGGAGTTGAAATTCTCGGTGAATATCCATTAGAGGAATGGAATGAAGCATCAGATCTAGCCTCTAAGGACAACTCCTGGGACAGAATTGTGGTTTTGAGACCCAACAATTGATAAATTTATAGTGGATTTCCTTTTCTTTAAATAAATCTATACACAAATAGCAACTGATACATTTTATTGGTTCGATAAGGGTTTATTGTTGTACTAAATGATAGTAAATTCGTTTTTTTGAGCTTCTCTTCTATGCTTCCGGCCCACTAGTCGATGAATATAATACTTACCGGAAATGATTTTTTTTGCGGATAATGAACCAATGAACATTTGTTTAAGCCGAATCCGAGCTCTTATATCCGGATAAGAGATATTTTATTTTTGATAACGGGAATGTTACGGAATCATTGGTTGTAATAGCGAGATTCATGCCCCTGATGACAGATCTATCATTGACTCAGGAGTCATACTTGCTGGCTTTTTTTCTACTTTTCTTTTGAAGAGGAAAAAATGACAAACTAGGTGTGGCTGTTTTATGGATGTTGCATAAGAAGTGCTTCACATAGTTGATTCAACTCATAGTAATAGCGTTAAATAGAATAAATTAGTGTAAGATATAATATCTAGGTTAAATGATACTCAACTCCTAAACTGAAGACCGAGGACCTGATTTCACAATTGGGGATCAGTAAACTGAAGTTGGTTGCTATCATCCAACTCCCTTGTTTCTCACTCTTCCAAACAAAAGTAGCCCAGATTCCTGGTGGGCCCAATTTCAATTCCGCCCACCGGTTATTCCCAAACAGGAAGGTGATGATTTCGATAAGACAACATAGCCGAACATTATTCGCAATACGGTTTCAAAACTTTGATATCCGAGAAGATCTATTTATGCTACTTTGAAAGTCGATTCTTTAAAAAGAAGTTTGGATCAACATTGAATTACAGTTCACTGGAATATATACGTTATAAGAATAGCTATAGTTACATATATCCGTTATAGAATGGGTGCCTCTTTGCTTATAGGTGTGGACGTTGGAGGAACAAATACTGACTCTGTTCTGATCGATCCAACTAAGATCAAGACCTCGAACCATGGTGTTCTGGCATGGAACAAATCAGTCACCACTGCTGAGGTCTCGGATGGTATTCAAGAGGGTATTTCCAAGTTATTCAAAGGGAACAAGGAAATAAAGAGTGAGGATGTCGCCTCGGTTACCATTGGTACAACTCATTTTATCAATGCAGTTATTGAACAAGACAGAGCTAGATTAGAAAAGGTCGCAGTTTTGAGACTATGTGGACCTTATTCTAAAACTATCTATCCTTTTTCTGACTTTCCTGAGGGGCTAGAGAAAGTTCTCAATGGTTATATCGGTTACATCGATGGAGGTTATCATGTCGATGGTAACGAAATCCAAGCTCTCGATGAAGAAGCTTTATTAACTCATATTGAAAACGCAAAGGCTAAAGGTATCAATGCATTTGCTGTCATCGGTATTTTTTCACATTTGAAGTCAGAACAGGAGGAGAAAGTCAAGGAAATCATTTTAAAACATATTCCTCATGCTAAAGTGTCTGTCTCTCATCAGGTATCTGGTATCGGCTTTTTGGAGAGAGAAAATGCTACTATTTTAAACGCATCTATCCTTAGCTTTGCTGAAAAAATCATATTCTCTTTTACTAACGCTATCCAAAAACTGGGCCTATCTTGTCCTGTATTCTTGACTCAAAATGATGGTACCGTTCTCTCTGCTGGGGAGGCACTTCATCTTCCTATCAGAACGTTTTCTTCTGGTGCAACTAATTCCATGAGAGGAGCCTCATTTTTGGGAAAGACAGGAGGAAAGAACGCCATCGTCGCCGATGTTGGAGGTACCACAACTGATGTTGGTATGTTGCTATCTACAGGTTTCCCTCGTCAATCATCGTCTTACTCTATTGTTGGTGGTGTTAAGATGAATTTCTCTATGCCGCAAGTTGAGAGTATTGGACTTGGTGGTGGTTCCCTGGTCAGAGTTGAAGGAGAAACAATGACTGTTGGACCTGACTCAGTTGGATCCGAAATCATTAACAGAGCCTTGGTTTTTGGTGGTTCTGAGATCACCACTACTGATCTTGCTGTTGCCGCTGATTTTGAATCACAATCAGCTGAAACTTTGAAAATTGGGGATCCATCCATTGTCAAAGGCAAGTTTAGTGAAGAATACTTGAAGCAGTTTCAGGCTACAATTAAATCAATGTTAGAAAAGGTTATCGATAGAATGAAAACAAATCCTGATGATATCACTGTTTTGGCAGTTGGGGGTGGTTCCTTCATTGTTCCTGAGAAACTTGAAGGAGCATCTGAGGTCATTAGACCACCGTTTTATAGTGTTGCTAATGCTATTGGTGCTGCCATGAGTAAAGTTTCTTCTGAAGTTCATTCCATAAAGAGACTTCCTCCTGGTAAGGCTACCAGGGAAGAGGTTTTGGAGCAGCTCAAAAAAGAAGCCCATGATAAAGCGTTATCAAAAGGAGCAATTGAAGACACAATTGAAACAGTTTTTGTGTCTTTTGATCCTATTCCTTATGTTTCAGACACTTATGAGTTCATCATCAAAATGGTTGCAGACGTGGA
The DNA here is from genome assembly GCA_030582815.1 of Ogataea krabiensis. Lineage (NCBI taxonomy): Eukaryota > Fungi > Ascomycota > Pichiomycetes > Pichiales > Pichiaceae > Ogataea > Ogataea krabiensis. Next base: position 129,096 of record JAJMHB010000016.1, read on the forward strand.
TTACTCCAAAATACAGAAAACTGAGCTTCAGCCAACAGGATTAGACAATGATGCTTCGGGAACTAAGGATATACATAAAGACTCGCTTCATGACACCAAGGAAGTCAATAAAGTTGATGTTGACTTTAGTGTTTATAAGCCAACTATAAATTCAAAAAAGCAGTGGCTTTTGTCTGAGATAGATCTTGATTTCATTAGCATTGGGTGCTATATTTTAGGTTGTGGTGGAGGTGGTAATCCTTATCCATTCTATTTAGAGGCTAGAAATCTTTTGAGAAATGGAGATACCCTTACTGTCATTGATGTCGATGACGTTGGCTTGTATACAAAAGGTGAGGGTTCTATAACATCTGTTGCTTATGCAGGATCTCCTACTGTTTCTCATGAACAGTTAGCTGGAGATGCTCTTATGGTTTGTTACGAATATATGACCAGATTTATCCATAAAAAACCTGAGCTCATTTTCCCCGTTGAAATTGGTGGAGGCAATGGTTTGTCGCAATTTCAAATGTCGTCTTCTTCCAAATTGAACATCCCTGTGGTGGACTGTGATCTAATGGGAAGAGCATACCCTACCCAATGGCAAACAATTCCAGTTGTCTATACTGAAGAAGGAAAAAGCTTTTTTGCACCCACCGTTATGAGCAATGGAAATGGAAATACTATTATAATTGCAGATTCAAAAACTGATCTGTTATTAGAAAATTGTATGAGAGCATCTCTAGCTGAGTTAGGATCGTCTGTTGGTGTGATCAACCCACCGATGACTACTGAACATGTTTTGGAAAGGACTATTCATGGTTCGATCTCGTTGGCATGGAGGATCGGGAGAGCGGTTAGAATAGCCAGACAGAAAGCAGATATTGATGGGCTTCCGGAGAGAATTCTGGAGTCTACTGGAAACTGTGGTAAGCTATTATTTTCGGGAAAAATAATAGGTGTTGAAAGAAAACTAAGAAAGGGTCATACCTGGGGAGAAGTTATTATTGAGGAGTTGGAAGCACCAAAACGCAAGATGTTTATTCCATTCAAGAATGAAAACATCTATTGTCGGGTGGAAAATCAAGATGGAACTGGATCTGAGGTGATCTGTTCTGTTCCAGATTTGATTGCAGTCATTGATGCTGCTACTGGTGAGGCTGCTGGAACTCAGGATTATAGATATGGTCTTTTAGTGTTTGTCTTGGGTATTGCTCCAAGCAATAAATGGACTGAGACCAAGCGGGCAGTCGAAATTGGAGGTCCAAAGGGATTTGATCTTGATCTTGAGTATAAGCCAATCAGTAAATACCATAAGCCTGTCTCTGTGATCAAAGAATATTTCCAGCAATGATTGTTCAAGATATATATTGACACTAGGATAGGCATTTGAATACATTATATTACAACTATATATATATATTTGGTCTAACATATTGGATGTGAAATAAATGATATGGAGAACTAACCAATTCGAAACTAGTTTACCTTAATATATAGTGATGTCATGTATTACCTCTAAACTATACAACACATAAAGTCATCCGCAACTGTTTTCTCAATAAGTGGCATTTAATCTCTTTGCCAAATATTCACCGGCTGTTATTGGTTCATACTTTTTAGGGTTTGATTCTGAAAATGTCCCTGGTAGAGCATCGATCACACTATCAGCATTAGCAGACACAAAATAAGGAATTGAGTAACGAACTTTTGTCATTCCTGTTTCCGAGTTCACTGGAGGAGCGGTGACTCTATGCAAAGTTGATTTTAGCTTGTCATTGGACCATCTCATCAAGAAATCACCTGTATTGATAACGAGAGATCCTGGAATCACTGGAGCGGAGATGAAAACTCCCTTGTTATGTGGACTCTCAACCTGGAGACCACCGCAGTCATCCTGAAGTAACATAGTCATAGTACCAAAATCTGTGTGAGCAGCTATCCGTTCAGCATTTCCGTCAAGGAGATCTTTTTCGGGAGTTGGTGGATAATGCAGCAACCTCAATTGATTAAATGAATTGGAGTGATAGGGAAGGAAAAATTCCTCTTCCAATCCCAGTCCGATGGCCAATGCTCTGAGGATCCTTTTTGAGGCCATCTCGCTTATCTTATGGTAATATGTGCAATATTCTTTGAAGCCAGGAATGTCGTTCTCATCAGGCCAAATGTTGTAGTATTTTTGATCTTTTGGGTTACCTGCTTCAAAGGATTCCTTGACATCGGGAGTCTTTCTTAGCTTCTCTATCTCCTTTTCGTCGAAGACCATCTGGACAACTTTTTCTTTTCCAATTCCTGACCACCCTCTGTGATGGGCGCCACACTTAGGATGTTCACACTTTTTCTTCTGATCATCTGTGAGCTCAAAGAATGTCTTGCTCCAGTCAAACATCCTGGATATATCTTTTTCTGAGATTCCGTGATTGATGATGTACATGAAGCCAACTTCGGACATGGCTTTGACCATCTCTTTTCCGACTTGGGCCTTTCCCTCTGGTGTTCCTTTCATGAAAGGGCCAAAGTCAATCACTGGAACCGAAAATTTCTCTGTGTACTTCTGGGACTCTGATGTCATAGCTTGAAACCGTATATCTTGTTCAAAATGTCTTACCCTTTTCTTACTAATCTGGAAGCTCACTTCCTGAATCCTATATTCTTGCTACCGTCTGTTTTTATATTGTTGAGTGTTTTTAAGCCGTATCACTTCAACAGCTCTTTCAGTAGAACTTATCGTATGATAACTGGTGCCCATTGGTGTATCATTACTCTTGCTTGTCAACTCCACCAATTCTTCAATCGGCATCCTAATCTTTTATCTGCGATAAAAGTAAAATCAATGTCTCCTCCACCAAAATCGCCCAATTTGGACACAATCTAAAAAATCCTTCTTTTCCGGATATCGCTTCGCAAAGATACCGAATCCTGTTTTTGGTGTAAGAGGTGGAGAACTCTAATCACGGTGGAGAACATAAACAATGGCGTGGTACCAACTACTGAGAGATAGAACGGTAGTGAGAGACATCAGTACCCCCACTGTGGTTTGTCTCTATGTGATACCCCAGCCCACCAATGCTATCTTTTTCTTTGCTTGTCATTTGCTAGCACCTCTAAATATTGTTTATTAGTGATCTGTTGCGTCATAGAGGCTCTGGAGTGTGTGTTCTTCTTTGAATCCAAGTAAATCAATTATCCAGCTAAATTTGTTTGATATTCATTATTCTGATACATTAAGGAGGAAAAGAGGGAACTGTCCTGAGTTTTCCACTTGAGGCACTCATTCTAATAGTTTGGTTTGTATCTCCTTGATGTCTTTTTTTCCTTGATTTTTGAGACTTGTTAAATCACTATGACTAAACCAACACCATAGAGTGATATAGAAGCTTTGTATCTGGAAGTTTTATGGTGGGAAAGAGAGAGGATAACATAGATATATACTCCCGTTAGTATTCTTCCAAGGTTGTCAGCCAGAAAGAGAGCTAGCTATATTACCTGTTAGATAAGGATACATCTCTGCACCGTTTGATCCGAAGTAAGGCCCCTGTTTTCTAGATTAAATAGTAATAGTAAATGCTCTTGTTTCGAAGAAAGAACAAAAGAATCTTCTTTCACGTATAATACAAACAGTAATAGGAATTGTTATTCCATTGAAAAGATATACTAGATATTAGGTTCGATAGAATGACGACCCATGCTCCTGTTAGTGTGGTGGTACATCCGTTGGTGTTGCTGAATATCTCTGATTATCTAAAGCGACTGAAGGCATCAAACTCTGTAATTGAGGAAAAGTTTCAGATTGGAGGGCTATTAGGTGTTTACAACGAGCAGGAGTCGGTTTATTCGGTTGCTCTTAGTTTTGAAATAACCTGCGACTTAAATGGTGCCTCTGTCGAGCAGCTACAAGTGAGGTTGAAGCTCTTCAAAGAGGCCTATTCTCATTTGAGGCTGATTGGTTTCTATCATTTGTCGAGGACTCAATTATCTACGAACAAAACAGACAATATCATTTTTTCAGACGATGATGAGACTGCATTACGAATCGTACGAAATATTGCTAAGGGTTTCAAAGAAGAGGAGCAAGAAGGACACATACCATACATATATTTACAGTTGGATCCTTCTTTCAAGATAAATACGACGGGACCTATTACGAGCAGGATCCTACCATTGCATGTGTTCCAAATGGAAGAAGAGTTACTAGATATGGTTGAAAGTGTGCACATCAAGACGATTCCAGTTGAAAAGGTTGCATTGAACACATCTGAACAGCTCACGGAGGAGGAAAACAAGAATTTATCAGAGACAAAAACGTTTGAGGAGCTCCATCAAAACGGTTTAGAGTCTATGGGTGCATTTCAAGAGCGGATAGATGTTCTGTTGAAGTTTCTGCGCTCTGTGGAAGAAAACAAGATCTCAATTTATGGGGAGGATTCTAAGAATTATGAGATTTTGCGACAGATCAGTGATCTGGTTGTTTCGATGAAGGCTTTAAGACGGTTCAAACGAACAAAGCAGTCTCAATATGACCAAGAGAGATCTATAGACGAGTGTAACAAGCTTGTTTCGCTTGCCATAGTCAACCAGTCCCTTTTGTTGGAGAACATTCGCCGGGTGGACGAACTGGGCTCGCTTTGTGAGAATTTGTAGCTTCTATCAGGAATAGAGAGGTTATTATTGCACTGAACAGCGTTGATCGATGCTGAACGCGGCTGAGTGAGGCTCAGCAAGAGTGAAAAATGATATTTGTGATCTGTCGTTTGGTTATCAAAAGGATGTCTCTCCACCAAAAAAAAGCTGTCACACGCGCTACAGGATTTTTAAAAATTGCACACATTAGTCTCTCTTCTGTGCAAACTAATGGACAGGTAATTCCGACCGGCGCATGTCAATAGGAGAAAAATTGGTCAAATGAGATCTGGATCACCAGATCCAAACACATTGTGAACACAATTCATCAGCCAAGGGGCATTATCATGAATCAGTTTGCCTTCTTGAGAAACAGAATGTCTACCAAAGTGCGCCTCAAAGGAGTGACTGTTCTCACATTGGTGCTCACAACAGCGTTGATTTGGATATTCAATTGGAGATTTATTAGCCGGGAGACAACAACAGATAAATCAGATAATGCGTTGGAATCATTCCTGAGCTCGGATGCCAAAGCAAATGCAACATTCTATTCGTACGTGCCCGACTACAGGAACACCAAACTACTCCTCACATCTGTCAATTCCATCGAGCAGAATTTTAATAGATACCATGGCTACGACTGGATCTTCAGCTATTATCCTATAGATGGCATAGACGAGTTTCCAGAAGAGCTCAGAGAGCGACTACAGAAGTTGATTTCCGGGAAGGTGATCATAGAGAAGATCCCACCATCAACCGATACGTTCGGTCTAGGACCTAACGTTGAAAAGACCAATCTTATGTCAAAATCAGGTTTCGCAGCCTCTATGTCATCGCCAGAGTCCAAGTTTTTGCATTACAAGCTTGCCAATAGATTCCATGCATATGGATTTCAATTTCTTCCGTCCCTTCGAAAATACCGTTATTATTGCAACATTGATCTGGGCACACAGTTGAGCTGTGACGTTACAAGAGATTTTTTCAGGTTTGCAGAGGAACATCGGATGATTTATGGATTCATCATTGCTCCTGTTGATGCTAGAAACTCAGTATTAAGTCTATTTGAGAATTTTAAGGAGTTTCTGTCTCAGTCGCAAGAACTGGTGGCTCAAGAAAATCTACTTGATTATATTTATGATAAGGATGGGGACAAATACACATACTGTAATTTTGATTCAAACTTCGAGATTGTGGATCTTGAGTTTCTCTCTTCCCCGGAATACAAGACTTTGTTTGATTTTTTTGACCAGAAAAACGGGCTTTTTTATGAAAGATGGAGGGCATATAACATTCGCACGCTAGCGGTTGCTTCCTTGATTCCTAGCTACAAGGTGTTCTGGTTGGATAACACAGGCTATGTTAGCCCTACGGGACGACTTAGCTGTCCTATGGATATTGAAACTAGAATTGAAAATAAATGTTATTGCGATGTGAAACAAGATTATTCCTTCTATAAGAATAGTGGATTAGTGCGGTTTTTCCAGGTGTTGAAGATACCACTGCCAGAGGGAATCACAGTCAAGTCTGAGGGCTATGATCTACCAAAATTCCGTCCCGTCACCCAGGAATCGCGCCGGAGCCGCGACAACAAGGCAGGCTATAAGGATACCGACAGTCTATATAAGCAAAAGTTTCTGAATTGACGTGGCCCATTATACATATATTATATTTAGTCATTAATGTATTATTGATATCTCATCAACTAGAAACTATAGCATACATCAAACACCACATCATGACAAAACTGGCTAGGTACCTTCCGATTTCACTGATGAAAATGTCAGTCACCACGTTGTCGTAATATGCTGTAACAGGGTATTTCTTTGTCGATAGATGCACCACGTAGAACAGTCCGCTAGTCAATATATTAGTTATCACGAAAAACAGAAGTCCGTCCAGAGACTTAAGCTTCAGAATTCCGCAACAAGCTCCAAATGATAATGATGTTATGTCCTTGATCCGGGTGATTGCTCCTCTATTATATATTATGCTTGGTTCGAATCGCACTGGCTTTGCAAATCTGTCCTCTTGCAATGACTTTTTGGCTGCTGATTTGCTGTTTTTTTTCATTTTGGTAGCAATTTACTCTATTTCATATATGAAGAGCAAGCTACAGTGATTCTAAATTTGGTACTGCTGGAGCAATGGGTTATTATTTGCCCTTGTAGAGTTCACTTTTATTGAAAAAACATTAATAGATATTTTGGAAAGGAGATTCAAAAACCAGAGTTCGATGATCTATATCTGGTGCACAGGTGTAAGTATTTTCATTATCAAGGTACACAAGTAATGAATGTGAAGCGTAGCTTCTAATGATTTCTCATTATATTTTCTTCTTACACTCCGTCGAAAAGAAAGAGAGGCATCAAAGAAAATCCTCAATTACCAGGATTACAATTGATAGATTACAGATTATATACATTTCACCACCATTTTGTAGTCTGAGAGTACAGTACAGAAGTGTACTGTACTGTCCCGATTTTTTAGACTTCTCTTTCGATCGGTGCAGAGATGTATGGTTTTTTTTTTGTCCCAGGCAAAATTCGGGCAACTGTGTATGAAAATTAGTTGGTTCTCACAGACAAATTAAAGAAACTAAAAGCATGATGTTTTAAAAGACAAGATAAGGTTGACAAATCAGTAAGGCCAACAAGGGTAGAAGCAAGTATGTCGGTGAAACCTGGAGCAACTGCCGTGAAGAGTGAGAATGGATCAAGCTCGCGGATTTCGGGGGCGCCTCAATTCGACTACTTCCCATTGAAGGCTTGTACTGAGGAGGAGATCGAGGAGACAAGGTACCACATTTTGAAGTTCCATTCGGTGAAGAAGGTGAATCTACAGAAAGAATTTGAAGAACCCACGCGGTTACATAGAAAGGACCCCAAAAACTTGCAATTCCAGTTGTCATTGAAAGAGTTAGAGGAAAAGAAGATAGAGGAAAAGAAGAAAGAGATATTGCGTGCTGAGAGAAGACAGCAGTATCTTGAGAAGAGAGGACTTGCACCGGCTGCTCTGACAGATGAGCAGATTGATGAGAAGATTGAGCTGGAGAGCATGACTGAAGAAGAGAAGACCAAGAGGGAGGAGCAGAAACGTAAGGAAGAAGAAGAGGCAAGAAAGCAAGAAAAGAAGGAGGCCGATTTGTCAATTGTTGCTCCTGATGGAGGTGCTAGAAAGACTAAGAAACAGCTTTTGAAGAAGAAAACAAGACAGATCAAGGTGTATGATGAAAACAAAAGAAGACTTCGATACGAAGAGTTTTATCCATGGGTTTTAGAAGATTATGATGCCAAACAGGCTTGGGTCGGAAACTATGAGGCTGGAAATACTGATAACTACTGTCTGTTAGTTTTAGATAATCAGAACAAGTGTTTTAAGATGATTCCAGTTGAAAAATTCTACAAATTCACATCTCGTAACAAGTATGCGACTCTTACTTTGGAGGAAGCAGAAGCCAAGATGAGAGAAGGCAGCTCGGGGTCAAGATGGCTTATGAGAAGAATGCAAGAGGAGGCTGGAAGAGGAGAGAGAGTTGATTTGAGATATAGAAAGATGAAGTCAACGTCTGAAGCTAACGATGAAGATAACAAGAGATCTGACGAAGAGACACTAGATTTCGATGAAGAGTTCCAAGATGACGAAGAAGCTCCAATTTTGGAAGGTAATGATGAGGAGAGTAAACTTGTGGAGAAGAAAATCAAGACAGAGATGATGAGGGCCAATAACTTGATTGAAAATGAAGTTGATGATGATGAACTAGACGACTTATTTGAGGTCAGAAAAATAGACAAAGAAGGAAGAAAACTGAGAAAAGCTTTGGTGAAGAATGCCATGAATGAGGTTTACGACACCGATGACGAGGAGAATCCATATCTCTCTGAGAGTGATATCGAGGAGGAGGAGAATGCAGATGGAGACTATGTGGATGATAATGGGGTGAAGGTGAAGAAGGAGGACGTAAGCGAGGTTCCTGCTGCTGGATCCGATGGGGAGACCGTTACTAGTCCTGTGAGAACGGAGCCACGTATTTCTGTGAAGTCTTACAACGATGGATTTGTTGTTTTGAAGGCATCGAAACAGGTTTTGAGTGAGTTTCCAAAGGGCGAGTGGAATCCACGTACAGCAGTCAAGAGAGAAGCACCAGAAGCTGTTGACCAGCCTCCTCTCAAAAGAATCAAGATCAAGCTTGAGTCTCCATCTTCCTCTTCTCTGGAGGGAAATAGTCCATTGACTCCTGCGGATGTGGATGAGTTATTAGTTGACGGACCAATTTCTCTGAAAGTTTTAGTCAATAAGCTGAAGCACAAAGTTAAAGGTGATCCTAGCAAAAGAGAGGGGTTGAAGAAGATTTTGAAGGATCATTTCACTCTGGAAAATGGAATGATTTACAGGAAGAAATGAGTGAGTTTCGATGAAGTTTGTTTTTGTATAATAAATAGTAAAATAATTGAAAACTATTAATGTTAATAGTTGGATCGGTAGAGATTGGTAGAGAAACCTGGTGTTACAAAATAATGTAGTGTATTTATAATTTTTCACCGGGGTCAAAAAAATTTTTAAGAATTTTGTGGAGAAACTTGATGAAAAGGAGACTTTTCTTCTGATAAGAGGAACATTTATCGATATAAGTGGATAGATAATAAGACAAAGAGACGAATTATGGTTAGTGAGTTGGAAGAGGTAAGTTTGGATGTTAATTTGGTCTTGGAAGGGGGAAAAATACTAACAAAATGGATATATTCTACTTGTTATAGCTAGTTGGGTTTTTGCATTCACCGCAGCCAAAGATCAGAGAAATAGCATTAGAAAACCTCGTGCAGTTCTCTGCAGTTGGTCCTAACCAGAAGCTGTTCAAATTTGACAATTTCAAGGCCATAGAGGATTTGAAAAACCTGGCTCAGGAGAAAATACCCAAAGTTATTACTAATTCGCTGACGATTTTGACAAATCTATGTGATGATGGAGAGTTCAGATCATTGATTGTTCAAGACGAAGAGTTTTTGAAGCATATATTGCAGCAGATGGTTGATTTGAACAACAACAATGCGGATCTGATGTGCATGTTGTTGGCCAACCTAGCTAAAAATGACGAGATCCTGAACGTTTTCAACTTTGAGGTCAAGTTGAACGACGAGGCCCAGAAGGTGTTCAAGAGTCACAAGTGCATGGATTGTCTGATGGATCTTTTTGTGAAGGGAGCAGAGAGAAAGTTGAACAAGTTTGCGAACTACGATTATTTGGCATACTTCTTTGCAGATATCTCTAGATTCCCAAAAGGTAGACATTATTTTGTGACAGTTCAGGATTACGACGAGGTGGTTCCTATTTCCAAGTTATTGGTTTTCACTGAGAAATATGACTCGAAGACCAGAAGAGAAGGTGTTTCTTACACCATCAAGAACTCTCTATTTGATACGGAGCGTCATATGGATTTGCTTGAGGATCCAAAAATCAACCTATTGCCTTATCTTCTAGGGCCATTTGCTCTCCCTGGAAACAAGGGTTTGGATGATGAGGAAATCTTCAATCTTCCAGATGAGCTGCAATTGCTAGATGAAGACAAGAAAATAGAACCATTGTCAGAAATCATTGCAGTCCATCTTGAGAGTCTTTTGCTGCTCTGTGTCTCGAGAAATGGAAGAGAATTCTTGAGAAACAAGTCTGTTTATCCTCTCATCAGAGAGCTTCATAAAGTCACCAAAGACGAGTTGGTTCAGGAGCTCTGTGACAGATTAGTTCAAATGTTAATGAGAGATGAGGCTCCTTCCAACGCTGAAATCGAGGCTTTACACAGCGACAGCGAGGAAGATGAGGATGATGAAAGAATTACAGAGATCGTCTAAGGACACACAAACATACAATCATTCGTGTATACTACAACAAGCCGAGAGAGTCACGTCTCATGGCATTCTAATACAATTGAAAAATGAACAAACTGGCAAATGAAGTGTAGTTCTAATTTGTCTAAGCAAACATTTATATATGTAAAGGAAACCTCGTAACAACAAAAGACAGGCACAACAACCCCACAGCTGTATGGGAAATCAGACAATGTTACATCTCTGATTCATACATCGTCAGTGAGTCTGTCACAGTCCAATGTTGATATATGGCAGGAACCTGGAAAACCGGGGATGAATCAGATGAAACATATGAATTAAGATCAATTTGTGTACTGTTCAAAACTTCTGTAATTGAAATTCCAGCTGATGTTTTGGATTTATTCGTCGTCGTCTTCTTCCTCATCACCTCCTCCAAGGGTGAGTTTGACGTCCTTCCATAGCTTTCCCTTGTTTCTGTTCTCGTACCATGCAGTCACAGCAGAGTTGAAGTATGGCTGGAAAACGAAGGCACCGAAGAACACGGTACCAACATAGACAGAGTTTCTCTTGAAGAAAATGTTGTAGATCTGACTGTACATTCTATAGATATTGCTGTTGATTGACCAAGGTCGTCAATCAAGTTAAAATGTTAGTTTGTCTGTTTCTCTTGTAAACCGCCCAATTTCGACAATTTTCTTCCTCCCAGTGGTTTTTTCGGTTGACACTTACTTTATTTTTGTTTTTATTGTCCACTTTAACACTATCTAGATATGTTTTCAACCTTCCGTCCGCTACTGTTTCTCTTCCCTTTGTATTACAACTTTTATAAATTCTCACTCTCAGTGGTTGGAAAACACCTCTGTCAAATCAATTCACGGTCCATTAACACAGCTATAAAAATTTTACAGCTAAAACTCGCTGATCTTTTACAATTCTCTGATTGGCCAAAAGAACTAGCACAGCCAGGTAAATGACAGGCTCTCTCTTTCTTTAAACTATCAGCTCCTCATGGCCTATATAAATCATTCAAAGTTTCCTCCCTGACGAATGAAAAGATCAGTCAAAAACTCTTCAGGATCAAGTGTCCCATCGTCAAAGTCAATTGTCCCACGTATCTCATCGTCGTCATCGTCGTCCTGCATCTCGTCCTCGTCAGGAATGATCCGCAACGGAACCTGGCCCCCGCCAGTAGCACGTCTCAGTCCAGGAATTCCTCCACCAATTGGAAACTGAAACGTGAATTGATTCCCACGTCGTCTCTGGTTAATGATGGAGGTAAATATGTTTCTGTAAATCGTGGTAATCAGATACTGGTTCAACCAGATCTTGTTCAAATAATCGTAACGAGCAACGTTCAGCGCCCCGGATTCTCCCGACCCAAGTAATCCCCCAGCAGGCTCTCCATGACGGTTCAGATACGGAGATCCAACCTGCACAGACGCCCCGTATGGGATCTCAATATCGAAATATACATTCGACTTGTTAGCCCCAAGCTCAAAGTCAAGCTTGTTGTTGAAAGGCGAAAAGAATAGCGAATGACTGGAGTTGTTCATCTTACACTCCGACAGGTGTTTCATCTTCTGTTTCACCAATGATCCACAAAACAGGCAAAGGAAATTCTTCTCCGATGCTTTTTCTTGACTTATTTGGTCATTTTTCAGAAAATCAGACAACTTATTTGGCATCTCAGTCAGATGTATCTTAGCTGGGTAATCCAAAGTCAGTGTATTTGCAGATCTCAGATATTCTGATGCAGTAGTAGCTACGTGGAACGACACAGAGTACTCTAGCGATTTAGTATCCCTCATATTATTGATTATTTGACTGAAATCCAAAAATTCACCATCTTTGATGTTGAAAACCTGTTGCATCATAGCGAGCTGCTTTTTGTAACGTTTGAATATGCTTTGTAAAACACTGTGGATTTTCAATATCAATTCATCACTGTAAAACTCCTGATCAACTTCACTCAGAAATTTCCGAAGCAAGTTCGAAGAGCATCTTCTTGTCAGATTGGTCAATGTCTCCTTAACGGCTGGCTCCGGCTCTTCCTTGAATTCTAGAATACTATCAAACATTAAGTTGGAATGATTATGGCTAAATCTGGAGATGAGAGAAAAAGTAGATTTAACCACCCATTTGCTCATGCATAGTCTCTCTAGAATATCAAAAGACTCGTTACCTTCCAAATAAAGTAGCAATATCTCCGAAATTGTTCCCAGGTTTTCAAGCTTGAACAATGACCTGTAGTCGGAAATCTTGTTAACTTCTGTTGCTGGGTCTGGAGGTAGATAATTCAACAGAACCTTGAACTGGATGAGGGAACGGATGAGTGTTAAATTGATCGGGTTTAAAGTGTCATTGGTATCATCATCATCATACCTTGAAGCGATTTCATGCATCTCAATGGTATTACCCAATAATATAGGTATGGAATACCTGACGGCAAGCTGAGAAGATAAAGCTCGAGATATTTTTTTCAAAATTTTGTTTTCCTTGATCAGAACCTTGAGCTGCTTGAATATCCTGGTATATGCAGGCAGCTCTGAATGAGACAAAACATGGAAAAACCCTCTATCAAATACCATACTCGTCAGGTCGGAACAATTGTCACCTTGGGTTTCATGGTACACACTTTGCCAGTTCACCGATTTCATATTCTCTTTCATGGAGAGATCAAAATCGGGGAATTCTGATGATGGAATAAAGGCATTACAATATGATTCACAAAGCGGACATGAATACTGTGACACTTGCCAATGTTTTTCTTTCAACATTGTGTGAAAACAGCTGAAATGCATACCATGGGAACAACCAGTTATCACGTATTTCGATCTTGTACAACTGGATCCAAAGCACGATCCATTTTCCCCAAGCTCTTGCCATTTCCTTTTTCTAGTGTTCAATTCCTTGGGAGGGAAATCTGGAATCATAAATGCGGGAGGTTCCATATCCACAGTAGGAATATCCCAGAATATGGAGGACTGGGAAATAAGAGTAGGTAAACCAAACAGTTCATTGTGGTTCTCAGGATTTTTGCACAAAATACATGTACGAACTTCTTTCTCAACTTCAGTCTTCTTTTCCTTGGCTAGAGTCTCTTGATCTTGTTCTTTTGAAGAGTTCGAAAAAAAGTCCTTATTTTTCTCTATGAAGGCTTCTTGCTGCTTTGACATTTTCTTCAAAATTTTCTGTTGTCGTTTTAAAGCTAGCCTTTTAGTTCTTTCTTTCTTAGTCTCCAAATGATTTCCAACTGTCGATCTTTTAAATTCATCGATGTGGCTTTGGCCAAAGCAGTCAATCAAAGATTGTAGAACACTGTCGTCTTTCAAAAGAAGAAGATCAAGTATACAGGAAGCTTTCGCAACTATTGGCTTTGGAACATCTTCCTTTTGTATCACCGAAAGCAGCAAATTACAAACAGGAATATCAATGAAACTGTTGAGTCCATGAGTACCATCAGGGTTATAACTTCCATCATCAAGGATAATTGCATGCATTAAATGAAGCAAATGTGATAAAAATTCATCATTTTCGCTATTCAAAGCAAATGCAAGAGTCTTGTAGAGGAACTTGACAAACAACGGTGTTTTCATCAACAAGCTGACTTTATGAAATTTTTCAAAATCATTAGTCGTTAACTTCGGTATTTGTGGTATCAAAACCACTTCATTGACATCTTTCTTTTTCAGTTTTGCTAAACCTTGTTGCAAAGCAGTTTCAATATCATCAGATGATTCATATTTATTCAATATATCCAAATAATCCAATCTGGAGAACAGTTCAGGTTTTAAAGCATACTGTCCGTAGTCACTGATACTGATGGGTGGCACAAAAACACTCACCTCTTCCAAAATTTGATCCAAAGGTGCATTCCCAACAACTTTCTTCAATTCTGAATACTTTCTCGGTTTCAAACACAACTTGAAAGTAATCAATGTCTTAACCTTCAAGTACTCAATGTCCTGGTGTTCAATTCTGGAATCAAACGGTATTCTGTAAACAAGAAGATGATAGAAGTAGTCAATAACTCCTGAAAGAATCGCTGTGATTTTCTCCTCATAAACAGTATCTGTGAACTGTTGATTCCCTATAATGCATCCCAAAATATCAAACCTATCAAATATGTTTAATAATGACCGTTTCATAGAAGGTTCTGCAATGATTCCCAGCTGGTTCAGATAAAGATCACCTTCTGTATTGAAAAATATCCTATTAAATAACTCTTGATTGAGGGGTTCTTCACCGTTCCTAATCCAAAACATCGAAAGAATCTGAGTGGACAAGACAGCAGACTGAAGGACATCATCAGAAATTGCTAGTTCATCGGGCTTCAAATCTTCATCCTCGGAATAAACTATGTCTCTCTCAAAAGGATCACGAAACATAATGAAAATATACTCCGCCATTTTATCTAGAAGAGATATGTCAAACGCTTTATAATTCATGCATAGTTCGGCTAGAAGAGAATGAAGTGGATGAATAAATGAGCTAACGTTCATAGAAACATCATGTTGTATTATATTGAGGTTATTGTCATAATTTCTTCTTTTCAAGCTTAAAAAGCTATTGACTGTACAAATAGTATCTTCGATAAATTCCGATCTGTTTGGTATACGAGATATAATCCTTCCCAGATGCTTAGAGATATCATATGCCTGACGAGAGAGTAACAAATACCTTTCATATAAAGAATTTTCTCTTTCAACATGATCTCCGACTCTTCTTTTGAGAGTGTATGATTCCTGAAACAAATCAAGAAGCATAATGATGTGAACTAAATATTCGGGAGAGAAAAAATGAACGACATCTGGTTTGATGTAGCTCAAAAGGTTTTCAATACCTCTCAAGCATGCAGCCTCAGCATAGAGTTTGCGTTTGTTTTCCCATACAGTTAGGACTTGAGAAGGTGTGTATTTGGATGTACCATCAGAATTTTCCCAAAAAACATTCAGCGCACTCCTGAATACCTTTATAAGGCTGCCACTATGGAGAAGATGAGACGCTATATTAGGATCATAGTAAGTTTGTAATCGAAATTGATCAAGAAGAGAAAGTTGCCATTCTCTATCTGAGTGCAACTGTATATGTTCCAGAGCTGGTAAAATATCAATTATCTGATCAGAAAGTGTTCTCCTGTAATCAAATGATGTAGTTAAAATTGGCATGAGAATACTCCGGAGGGTTTTCCGAAGCCGCTTCCAAAGTCTCATCTCAAGGTAAAAAATCATCTGGATCCTTGTATTTTCAGCCACGCTATCAGTCGAATTTGGTTTTCCCAAAAAAACATGTAGCCCTCTAGCTTTAAAAGCTCTCAGGGATAAGGGATCTTCAACATCAGTTCCCTTTATATCAGGTATTTTGTAATCTGCTGTTAAAAGGCCAACGTTATTGATTTCTGGATTGTAAATATTGGACTTAATAATGCTCACAGGACGACTAGTCACATACTTTTGAAAAAGGATCTCAGCTATTGTATATTTAACAAAAGTTGAGATATTTGCGTTTGGGTGTCCGGATATTGTCTTCAGCCATTCAATTATCTCTTCACACAAAAAATCTCTCACAACATCTCTCGAAGACTGAATGCTAGCAGTAAGTCCTCCGATCTGTACTTTATCATAAGGCACCAGCAAGTTGGAAATATTTGAGGAGGTCATAATTATAGCTTTTCCAGCAATGTCAATTTCACTAGTTAGATCCTGTGTTCTGGATCCCACCGTAGGAGGCATTGCCAAAGCCAGACTTGCTCTAGCAGTCCTCTCATCATGAAATTCATCATTCCAGACAACCAGGCAATATGCATTTGAGTTATTATCATCCGTTCCATACTTGGTCTTAGGGAGACTAGAAGAATCGGAGTGAAGTTTGAACAACGTAGGGTCCTTCAAGTATTTGAGCTCCATATGAACAGATGGGATAGTCTGCGTATTGCATACTTGCACATCTAAAAAGTAATCAAGAACTACTCTGGTCACTGTTGTTATGTTTTGCTTCAATTGTTCGGGTATTTCTACGTCATCGGAACCGCTCTCCTCCTGTTTTATACTGGCAAGGCAATGGAGTTCTGTTTTCCAAGAGGTAGTATCACCACAATCGCAAATTGCGTCTCCTCCCGATATATGCATACTAACATTATGATCTGAATGTTCTTCTTTATTGAAACAGTCGTCACATAAACAACAAGTTCCATCTGTTCCGCAATCGTAACAATTATACACTGGCTGTCCTTCTTCGATCTTCTGTGCACATATATGTCCTTTGTGGGATTTATTGGTTCCCATTTTTTGTTTCTCGTAGTATCTTCCCTTTGATATGAGTCCTGTGTTATCGTGAATGATAGTTTCATTCCAATCCATGGGGAAATCACTGTTAATTGTCAAATCAGGAAATAACAAGTTGTAGTACTCCCCCATGTTTGATACGGAGAAGTAGAGCAGTCGATTCAGCGTTGTTTTGAGGTCCGATGTGACTGCATGCTCATACATTGAAGGCAGCTCCGCCAATGCTGTGTTTAATCTCTGTGCCAATAATTCGTCGTTATAAATCATATTTGGCTTGTTGTCGGTATTACTAATTCTGTGGTCTCTCAAGATGGAGGCTCTCTTATATTAATAGCCGAAGCCTCGTTTGGTATGTATATGGTTCAAAGTTAAAGTCCAATATATGTTGATGAATGAGATTAATAATATAGCAACCCTTTAGAGTCTTAATCACTGAACAACATGCCTGTTTGGGTTTATGATTGAGAATATATACTGAAAAATCATTGATGGCTCTCTGTTCGATTTTCTGATTATCCTTAAAAAAAAGGCAAAAAGGCGAGAAATCGAAAATTTTTGTGCGATAGCATATTAGATTGAAATCAATCAAGGGCAACTCTGTATTTAAAAAGGGTTATTTTTGAATATCATAAGCTCTATAATTTTTGTAAGAGTGTTGCAGGTTCATTGGCACGATACAGACAATATTAGCATGACAAATGAGAAAGTTCGATTCTAATAAAGGTCAATTAACCAGGTTTTTGGCCGGACTTCCTAAGCAAAGTGATTATCGATTCACTAAGGACGTCAAGTCTGTGATAAGGAGTACTCTTAACGAATTTGCCAATCTAGAACCAGAGGAACTGGAGATAAACCCTCATAACCATATCCATTATCATAGACCCTGTGGAAGAAAGTTTCAAAAGGGAGAAACCTGTTACCGGTGTCTTACTTGTGGATTTGATGATACCTGTGCCCTCTGCTCCTACTGCTTCCAGCCGCAGTACCATGTGGACCATGTAGTCCACAAAAGTATCATCCAAAGAGAAGCAAACGGTTGCTGTGATTGTGGAGATCCTGAGGCATACGGTAACCTGCATTGTGAGCTTTACGAGTCCCCCGATGGACCTGAAATACTCTCAGAACAGAAATTGGATAACTTCAGAACAACATTGACAACAGTCCTTGATTTCGTCCTAGATGTCATGATGCATTCCTATCCATGTATACTCGCTCCAAAAACAAAGTTAGATGTCGTCCAATGGTCAGATAAATCAGAACTAGATCCTCTCATCTACGGGGAGAATGATTACAACTCTTTCAAATATGCATTAGTTCTCTACAATGATCAAATCCACCAGTTCAGAGATGCAGTTCAGCGAGTCCGATTCACCACAGGTAAAGTGATTGAGTTTGCAGAAATGGTGGTGTCTCGGTGCAATAAATTTGGAAAGGCAATAGTAATGATTTCAAGTGATATAGACTTTCTTTTGAAAAAGCAAGAAATCTTGACTTCCACGGGGCTTTTTGCTTGTATCAGAAGCTGTCGTGATATCTTCAGGGAAGACATGGCTGACGAAATTATACAATGGATTTCAGATCTCACAAGTTGTAATAGAATAAAAAACAGCAAACAGTATTCGGACATCATCTGTGTTTCATTCCTTAGCAAATATCATAGGGGATATGCCGATCTCCCTATTTCTGCTTATTCTCTTGATCCCACTAATTATAATATCAATAGAGACATATATGATGTTGCCTTGCCCAAGGATAGGTTATTGTACTACAAATTTCAAGCCAATTTTGATCCCCTTTGTTATATCTGGGGGGTGCCTCCAGATGTTCTAGAGATATGTGAATATGAAGATTTATCTCTCTCCACAGAAAATACAACCTATCCCCAGTTCAACGGTTCAAGATTTCAGTACTTGACTTACTTTGACATAAGGTTCTGCAAAACCCTGAGAATAAAACTCCACGATATATACATCTCAGTGTTAATCAACAACCAGAGATTCAAACTACTCTTCACTGCAGAATATCTAGACATATATGTTGATCTGGCAACAATGTTTTTAACGCTTGATCGGGAGCCGGAATATTCTCTTTTACCTGTTCTTTCGCCTCAGCTGTTCACGTGTCCTAGTACATGTACAGCGATTGTGAAGCACGGTGACTTGTACAAAATGTTAGAAATGGTTGATTACTACGTGAGAACAGGGTTTACAAAAAAGGTCCCCAGCATTTATTCTTCCAACCAACGAGGAATTCTTTATTCATCGTTGAAGAACAGAAAATGGGGTCATATATTTTTGGATATGACCTACATTATATCAAGAAACCCGCATCATGAGAATCTGTTCTCATATTTACCATACTTCAACGAAATGTTGAAAGTATTGGCTGTTTTTCAAAGCAAGCCAACTATAAAGCGTGAGGCGACCAGCCATGTTGAGTACGAGTCAACTGATTATGGGCTATATTTCAATGGAATGTCTGTGATCTCACACTTTTCCGAGAATATGGCTAAATCTTTGAATAAGATTACCAACTGTGAAGATTCAGAGTATCTTGCAAAGTTAGTCGCAAATCAATTAGTTGAACTTACTTTTGGAAAAGATGATTCTTTTAAAGAAAATGGAGATCTTACAAACAAAGTAATTCAGGATCATGAACTTCCAATTGTGTTCCATGAATTGGAAATCAACGGAATAAAAACTAGAATTGTTAATTTCGATGTTTTAACGGGAAAGGTAAGCTTCCTTCACCCACTTCATTCGTTATTGTCTTGGTTCATTGAGATGAATCCTGTTATCAGCCGCAGCGAAAAGGTGCATTATATGTTTAATAGTATAGATGATCTTCTATATTCAATTGATACCAACAATGATAAACAAAAAGCCTTCTACCAACTCAAGAAGGGTGATATAATTAAAGGCATTTTTGATATTCCATTACGTACATTAGTTTTATTATCTCAGATTAAAGTGGGGTTGTGGGTCAGAAACGGTCTGAGTATAAGAAATCAGATGCATATATATAAAAATTCAGGAATCAGAGAGTTTGGGTATTTGAGAGACTTATTCCTAGTTCAAATTTTCTGTGGTTTTCAGTCCACTGATGTCACCGTGCCAACATTGATCGATAGATGGAATCTTGTGGAATGGTGTAAAGGTAATCACCAAACTAGTACATATGGCACCCATCAGGTTCATGAAATGGTTGAAGAATTTATTCTATTCCTCATTAATTTATTGACTGAAGATTTACATTTGCACAAAAAGTCAGCCACAGAAATTCCCGATCTAAGAATTAAAAAAGAAATAATCCAAACCCTGTGTTTCAAACCTATGACATACAGCAAACTCACCTCTGAAATCTCGGAGCATATCACATCTGAAAAGAGGTTCTTTGCCGTGTTCAACCAATGTGTGGAAGAGGTGCCTCATCAGATACCTTCATCAGTATCTTCTACTGTAAAGGAGGCAAAATCATACAAATTGAAAGAAGAGCTTTATGATGAGGTTGATCCATATTACATTCATTATTCTTCGAATAAAAGAGATGATTGTATTAAGGTCTTGAAAGAGCGTATTCACAAAAAAACTAAGATACCTCTAGAGAATATATATGTTCCGCCAAAAAAGATTAACTGGGATGATAGTCCTTTCCGATCGTTGATTCAAATTACCTGTTCCATTCATTTCGTGTCAATTCTGGAGTCCACGCTTGCCTATTGCACTCAAGATTTTTCTGCAAAACCTGAGACAGTTATTGAAACATTGCTGGATTTCACTTTACAATTAGTCCATATTGTGGTCAAGTTATCAAATTCTGATGAGTTCATTGCCAATTATTTGAGATCTTCCAAAATTCCTGCATATTTATATTATTTGCTGTCATATGAACGCTACAGAAGTTACTTCCCTAAGCTAAGAGCTATTCTAAAAACCGTGGGAGCCTTCTTCAATCATGATTTGGATATCATGAATGATATGATACCAAATTATGATTCGTCGTTAATACTGCTGGAAACTTCGAACATGGAGGAATCAGCATTTGACAAGAAGAAGCGTTTGGCAAAAAAGAAAAAGAATCAAATATTGGCCAAGTTCAAAAAGCAACAGCAAAAGTTTGCTGAGAATTTCCTTGATAGCAACGATATGATGGAAATCGATTACGAGGGTGATCAGACCATGGATGACTGTGGCTGGCAGTTTCCTCATGAACATTGTATACTATGTCAAATGCCTGCAAACACCGATGATGAACCATTTGGTGTGATCAGCTATATTTCTCAAAGCAACGAGTTCAGATCTATTCCATTTGAGGATAAATACTGGTTCTACAAGAGTTTCAGTGGAAATCCTAATTTGGATGAGGAAGAAAAGACACCTAATGAGAAAGTGTCGAATTATTTGAAAAAATTAGAGGATGCTGCAGTGGTCGGTCCTGGATTTCCCAGCAACAAATATCCTTGTAACGAAAATCATGCTGTGTTCACTAGTTGTTGTCATGGTATGCACTTTGGTTGTTACATAAATTTCCTAAAATCAGTGAAATCTAGACAGGTTTCTCAAATTACAAGAACAGTTCCAGAAGATATCACACGTCAAGAGTTCCTATGTCCACTCTGTAAAGCTGTTAATAATGTTTTCATTCCTATATTTTACGGCTCAAATAATGGGGTGTTTCAGGAGAAGATGAAATCCACATCTGTTTCCATATTGGATCCTGGGTTAGATAACGTTCTAAAAAGTGATTCCGAAAGTTTAGAGGCAATTAGAAACGATTTGATCAGTGGAGTGAAGGCCAATGTTAAACCACAGTATTGGTTTATCAGGAATGATAATATGACTATTCAAGCCAATTCGAAACCATTTTTGGCTTTAAATCATTCTCTGAGTGTTCTTGCCATTTTATCTCTTCCTTTTGACGGGGTCTCTGCAATCATCACCAAAACTATAGAATCCATTGAAATTTCTACCCGTGGATTGAAATATGATCCTGGTTCTATTCCTTTGGTTATTTTTGAGCTCTCAAATCAAACCCTGACTACATTAAGAGTTTGGAGTCAATTGAGAGAATTAATTAGGTGTACTGAGACCACTACTTCGACTTCAGATGCTTACAGAAGTTTTTTGACTTACCCCGAACGCCTTGTGGGACTGCTACGGAACATTTGCTATGATGATGATTTGCTATACGACGGAGAAGATTATTTCAAACTACTAGTAGGAGCAGAAGAAGTTCAGAGCATTGGCCTTCATTATAGCAAGCTTGTTCATACGTGTTTATTGAAGCATGTTAAGCAATCCCTTCTTATATTAATGGCGAAAATAGGAGGAGGGGGAGATTTCGCAACTGAGGATTGTAGTCTTGAGGACCTTTCGGACATCCCATATAATTCTCCTAAGCTGGATCTGATATGGCAAGCTTTCAGTGATAATCATGAACCCTCAAATGTGGGTAAGATTCTTTATACTATGATTGTGAAGCTTGTTACACCATTCTTAAGGAAGTGTTTGATTTATTCTTATGTGAGATTTCCAATATTCCCTTCAATGGCATTACCAGATTTAGAGCAGTTTGATTTGGAGTGTGATAAACTATCTGCTGTGATGGATCTGCCTTCTTTATCACAGATAATTGAGGCCTTACCGGTTTCTGAATTTGCAGGGATTTCTGAAGACAACAGGAGGAAGCTCTATGCTTCAAGAGTACCATATCCAAATAGGATTAAACTGCTAACTTTACCTCTCAAGTTGAACAGGTTTTTTAATGCATATTATAACAACCTTTTGGAGAAGCCGGTGGATCCGGCTATCTGCTTGTTTTGCGGCAAACTTGTGGACCTACAGTCGAGCAATTACGGAGACAGGCTGGGTTCCTGTAATGTGCATGTAAAGTGGGAGTGTATCAGTGGGGAGTTCGGAATATTCCTGATTCCAAGAAACAACTGTATATTATTACTAAATAAAGGTAAAGGTTCTTTCCTTGAAAGTCCTTACCTTGATGATTATGGTGAAAGTGATGAAGACTCTAAAAAGGGACATGATTTACATTTGTCCATTGCTAAATACGACGAATTTACCAGGAATATTTGGCTACAACATAACATACCAAACCAAATAGCAAGAAAACTGGAGAGCCAGATAGATATTGGAGGATGGCAGACACTATAATGTACATTTACTCGCAGAATACATTCCTTTATAAAAAGATATGAAGGGGCTGTCTGGAGAACAGCTATCCTTTAAAACAAATTTTAAATAACGTAGTTAATTATAAGATATAAAAATTTCCAAATCTGAGTGAGTGAGTTAGTAAGTGTATAATAACATATCTCTGTTGAAATTAATGTTCAATTGAATGTTGCTTGAATACAAGGCATGATAATCTATATATATCCAAATTTAGATTTGATAAAGAGAGAAAGAGGCTCAGTTTTTACAATCATGACATATCATACTCATTCAGTTTAGGAGAAAAGTAGAACAATAAAGTACAATAGTATTACTTTTGGAGGAGTGGTATTGGAGGGGTACAGATATTAAATGCAACGTATTATTATTTTTGATTGTGATTGGAGAATAAAATGGAAACGTTAAGGTGTATAAACTCTAATACAACTTAAAAATGTTAGTCATGAAAAACCTTCAATATAGTAAGAAGACAAGGTTATATTTCTTGAAGATGGGGCTATGGCTCAATGGTAGAGCTTTCGACTCCAGACCATTACGTTGCAATCGAAGGGTTGCAGGTTCAATTCCTGTTGGCCTCATTCTTTAATTTTTTTTGTTTCGCTATCAAAAAAATAATTTGATTATGTGTCTTTGATGCAGTAACGAAACACGCTTCGCCTACTCTTCTAGGTGGAGATTAAAAATACAATTTACCGATATGAATAGCTATAATGAGGAGAGCAAAAAATAACCGAAAGAATTAGAACGAACGTAAATCATATAAACTATGCCTATGTAGAAAACGAATACTTGAACGTACCTGCAACGAAAAATTATCTCCACCATAAAAAAGTATAACTCCGTTTGCTCTCTTTAGCCAGTAAGTTGTGGTGCGCAGCTAAAGGGATATATTTATTGATTGGTGATGGTTGACTATATTAGCCGTAATACTGTTGCTGCCTGCTGTACTTATTATGATCATCAGAGAATGGATTTTGTTCGTGCTGATGGTAGTACATGTTTGGATTTGTGTAGGCATTGCCCTGAGATGTAGGAGGAGGAACGTTGTTGTAAACCACCTTTTCCCTGGTTCCACGATTGTTACCGCAACAGCCGCAACAGAACATAGCATTTATACATTTAGCTCCACAGCATAACAGCTGGACCAAAGTGCTAATCAACCAAAAGACAAATAAAGCTCCCACGATGATGCAAACAATCACCACGATCTTACACCATTTTTTGTCCATACATTTGTTCCATCCTGATTTGGTGTCGTTCCAAACACCATCCAAATCTCTTTTGTATAATGACATGGAATCCACCATTTCCATTGGACAAAGGTCCAAGGAGTCTGAATTCAAGAATCCATTTAGATCGATATTGTCACGGATAAATGCAGGGATAATCATTTTATTGAGGAGTCACGGTCACTGTACAACGGATTAACAACTAATTCTTTATCTCACTTTTGATCTGGTTAAATCAAACTTGTACCACTGTTGTTTTGCTGTAGTATATGACACCATACCTTTCAGATGATTGAGAGGAACCAGCCATCTTGATCCTATTTATATATAAAACATCTTGTCAACGGCATGTACAGCAAAATCAGCCCCCTTTTGATTTTTGCACTACAATTTCTGACTGACACAGCCATATCTCCTCTATATCTGAAATTTAGAACTGAAATGCAGCCTGAGCCTTGAAATCGCGAAGTGTCCTACTATTTTTAGTATCTGGGCGTTATCTCGGTGAATAAAATCTAGGCTGTGCAAGATCAGGAAGTTTGGCACTAAACAGTATACAGCCAGGCTTAAAGGTCATGAGAAACGGTTGCTAAACCAACGATATACAGGAAACAACGACAATCTATTGAAGACACAAATAATATACTAAAATTAAAAAGGGCTGATGCTTGCATGATTAATCAAAGGTAATCTTTTTGGCTTTTTTGGTCATATCAACGTCTTTGAAGAACGCCCCGTAGGCACCATGAACTTTCTTCTTGGTGTGTGATCCAAACTTCAGTAGTTCCTCTGGAACTTCTTGGTCTGCACCCCTCAAAATGTTCATTAGTCCTCCTGCAAGATGTTTCTCGTGCTCGGTGAATAAAGTATGCGAGATCCCCGATTGTCCTGCTCTTCCCGTTCTACCAATTCTATGCACATAGTCCTCGATTGTAAGTGGGAAAGTCAGGTTTATAACCACCTTAACATTTGGAATATCGAGACCTCTGGCAGCCACATCGGTGGCTAACATCAGATTACAATCACCCTTCTTGAAGCTATCGAGTGCCTGTGATCTCTGGGCCTGACTCAAATCACCGTGAAGAGCAGCCACTTTATATCCTTTGTAATTTAGTGTCTTCTCTACTCTCACAGCCTCCTTTTTGTACAACGCAAATATCAAGATCCTATCTTGTGATTTAGATCCCGACTGATATTTTTGGAGTAATTGCACTAATCTTCTCTCTTTTTCTCTTGGGTCAATCACTTCAACTATTTGTTTGATTCTTTTGTTGGCAGAAAGTTCGTCTCTGTCACCAATGGTAACTTTCACAGGATTTTTCATGAAAGTGGAGGCCAGTTCTCTCACTTCCTTTGGCCATGTTGCTGTAAACATCAAAGTCTGTCTGCTAGGATTCACCAATCTCATAACCTTATTGATATCCTCCTCAAATCCCTTCTCTAGCATACGATCAGCCTCATCCAAGACTAGATAACTAATATTGTTCAATTTAATTGATCCTTCGTCAATCAGATCAATCAATCTTCCAGGTGTTGCAATTACACATTGGGACGTCTTTATACTCTGTCTTTGTTCGTCTTTTGGAACACCCCCGTATATACAAGTACACTTCATTCCAACCTTCTCGGAAACGTCTTTCAAATTGTCATAAATCTGGGTTGCAAGCTCTCTGGTAGGAGAAATAACTAAAACTTGTAAATCTTTAGAGCCAGACTTTATCACATGGTCAATTGCAGGAACACCAAAAGCAAATGTTTTACCAGATCCTGTTTCAGCAACACCAATAACATCAGAACCATGCAGCAGGTACGGCCAGGAAACAGATTGAATAGGGGTAGGTTTTGGGAAGACAGAAAGATAATCTGTTAACCTGGAATCAATATTAGAGTCTTTTAGCGAGTCAAAGGAAAGGGCAGGATCAAGTGACAACTTATAAGGATCTTCAATACTGACATCATTTTCCTTAATAAAGGATTCAACTTCTGAACGTGAATAAGTTGTGGTGATTTTAGAGATAGTTTTGGTACTTGTTTTCTCCTTTATTACTGGGCTTTCTTCTAATTCAGTATCCTTTTTCTCTTTTTTTTCTTTTTTCTCCTTCTTCACCTTCTTCTCTTTTTTCTCTTGCTTCTCTTTCTTCTCTTTCTTATCTTTCTTCTCCTTCTTTTCCTTCTTCTCCTTCTTCTCCTTATTTTTTTTAGCTTTCTTCACATTTTTAGACTGCTCATCAGAAACGGTTTCTGAGGCGTGATGCTTCCTCTTTTTGTCTTTTATTTCATCTTTGGACATCTTGAAACTAGATACAATACCAAAATAGTCCCCTGAGTTATTGTCTTATCTCCCATTTGTCAATAGATAGCCTCATCTAAATATACTTACTCCATACTCAAATGGTCTAAAAGAAAAATTTTCAAAATATATTTTCATCGCCATGGCTGTGTAAATCACGGCTGTGTCTCACAGCCAACTTTCAAGGCAATTCTTACACTACCAGTGTGGGCAGAGGTAGAAGAGATGCCCAAACAAGTTCTATAGATGGAACTACCAAAACTACTTTCAAGTTTCATATTTAGGAACCATTATTAAATAAAATCCGACATAAACACTTCTATATAGAAAAACATCAATAAAAAAACCTAAAGGGATGCTGAGATGATGTAAGGAAAACTAAAACTAAAACTTGAGTTTCAGCTCCTTAGCGTGACCTACCATGGTGTAATGTATGGAAGATCAGATGTTGAAAGATAGATAAGAAACTGCATGAATCATTGAATGTTTCTCTATGTTGATTATAAAAATGCGAGTGCAAACAAAGTTGCTGGAACTAGGGTTGCAATTGTAAACTGTTTGTTAGGAAACGCTAAACCGGCACCACTAGCGGCCGATGACACTGAATGGGCCGATGACGACTGGCTGGATGTTGATGACGAGGCGTCTAATGATGATGAGTGCACAGTGGTCAATGTGGTGTCCTCATTAGTAGATGCTGAGGTTGAATCATCCGAATCACTCTCTGAATCTGTAGATCTCTTGGTTGTCTTGACATAGCCTGTGCTATCCCATATAGATGAGATGGTCAAGACAGAAGAATCGTAGGTGGTGATAGGAGAACTTGAATCAGAAGTTATGGAACCTGACTCAGTAGAATCACCAGATGACGAATCCGAAGATTCAGAGCTTTCAGAGCTTTCAGAACTCTCAGAACTCTCAGAACTCTCAGAACTTTCAGAACTTTCAGAACTTTCAGAATCTTCACTGTCGTCCGAGATGGAACCTCCTGCAACAAGGGCAGAGAATTCTTCATCTGCTTCATCTTTTCTACCGTTGACTTCACCATCCACTGCTTGGATAGAAGTCCAGTCACCGGTTTGATCACCGTACTTGTATTCTGAACCAGAAGAGTAGTCGACGACAACCAAGCTCTTGATGTGCATAGAAAATGGTGCTTGATTGTAATCGGTAGCTCCTCCAGCCCACTCGATGGTACCTTGGGCATTACTGGAGTCACCTCCAGCCCAGATACCCATCATAAGATACATTGGAGTTTGAGGGTAGCCTTGGGAAGACGTGCTCTCCAATGTTCTAACGGCATTACCATCAATGTACCAGGTAAGAGCGTCTTTTGTCCAATCAATGGTGTAATTGTGGAATTCTGTTCTTGGGTCAGACATCTTGTGATATCCGCCTCTATCATATGTTGCTGTGTTACCTTTTGAGAAGTAGTTGCTCTGAACTTCATATCCATCACCTCCAAACCACTCTAGATCAATCTCATCTAGATCATCCGACTGGAGATAGAACGAAGAGATGATACCAGTACCATTGGCAGACTTCAGAAGAACCTCGATCTTACCAAACATGATGTAGAAGTTCGATTTCAATGAAGGGTTATCAAATCTCTTTGCAAGCGTGAGCGTTAAACCATCATCACCGTAGAAGATCTCATCTGGTGTGGAATAGACCGAGAAGAGGTCACTCTCCTCCTTGAAATCCTCACTGAGAGATGTAGCTAAAGCGCTATCTGCTGGACAAGACGAGGAGCTGATTGGGTTGCAAGCCGCTGAAGATGTTGAAGTAGCAGTGGTGGCCAGTGCCAACGCCAGCTTAGACAGGGCAAAACCTGTCAATAACGCAGGGTTTTTGAAGAAAATCATGTGTAGTAGTAATAGTATATTAGCTGGACAAGAGTTGATTCCCTCCACGCTATTTTTGTTGCTGTAATATTAAAAAGGGTACGACAAGCTTTCGGAGTAGTGCTGTAGATAGGAAGATACCGTCTGCGGAACCAGATAGGGCTAGTTCAAATTGAAGATGGGCTGCTATCCACGAGAATCCCAAAATTAATCAATCCAATATGTGTTAGAAAATACCAAATAGTAGGGTCTCAGTTGCCATCCCTGTTTGATCTAGAAGGGTGGAAGGAGAAATGTTCTTAAATATATATTCTCGTGAGATCTACCGAGATCTTACACAAACACACTGATCTAAAAATAAAAAATAAAAATAAAAGATGGCTTACTTTTTCATTCTCTAACCTCATCCGTCATAGTTATTTTCTGCATATTGCCGCCGACCCCGTCAGCTTGATTGTGCGCTAAAGCCCTGCACTATTCTCTCTCTACAGAGATACAATCATCCTGGCGCAGCCAAGTCACCGTGATATGAATGTTGATGCATCGCGTCGCGCGCGCGCTGCTGCGGCCGTTGGCCGAAATCATTCTCTGTCTCGATTTTCGTTCTCCCGCGCACGTCAGATGTTTTCCATCCCTTTCGGTCGGCTGAGGTCTCTAGAAACTTCCCACGATGTGCGCTTCCTGCTTCAAATTGGCTCTCGAACCATTTCATGCCTTCGAAAACTATTTTTGCTGTCCTCTCGTTGTACCATCCCTTTCGACACGCTTCTCTAGTCCAACATTGCTTGCTACAAGTCCCTCTGCCAGCCTCCACACAGCACTCGATGCTTAATCCATGTTGTTTATCTCTTACTATTTCGGGAAACCAAAATTTGCCGTGGCTGGTTTTTTAATTTTTAACAGTCTCGAGCAATTTTGAATCCTCGCTCAAACACCGGGTGCGCGCGTGCTTCTGCAACACACCGCGCACACCAACGCTCGGGGCACAAATTTGGCATCTAGTGGGATGCATTAGTCTCGATATGCGGCTCCAGAAGAAACTTGTATGTCCGGCTACTAACATCATCTGGAACAGTGATGTCTCACAAAAGTTACCGAAATGCATAATCAGGAGGAGAACATCTCACAGTAAGAATGCCATTGGGATCAATATCACATCCATCATCAAATACGTTCAACCCAAGTCCTTGGAGTCGTCTTTTCTCAATCTCGCTCGCTCCACAAAAATCTTTCGGGATCCAAATTTGTTGCTTGCGGGGATCAAATCTATAGCATGGATGCATAAATTTAAGTCTGAGATCAAGCTCTTCTAGAGGATCAAGATCAAAATCGCACTCATCATGATCATCTTCTAGCTGTCCATAAAGGTAAAGCGGCATCACAGAAAGACTCTTGTCAAATCGGCGGTTGATCGTGTGATGTGCCCATATCGTCAGAACCAACGCTACCACCATCATAAAACCTAACATATAGCATGTGTTCTGTCCATCATTGTCTCGAACTAGGAAAAAAAGACCAATCAAGAAAACTTCCAAACTGTAAATGCCCGCATACAACTGCCTCAAAGCAATTGAATA
The DNA here is from genome assembly GCA_030582815.1 of Ogataea krabiensis. NCBI lineage: Eukaryota > Fungi > Ascomycota > Pichiomycetes > Pichiales > Pichiaceae > Ogataea > Ogataea krabiensis. The sequence goes on from JAJMHB010000016.1 coordinate 158,929, forward strand.
TATTTTCCCATATGTCTCTGAGTCATTTTTCATCCGAAATACATACAAAAGACAGAACTTGTATGATAGAAGATCTAACAGGAAATTCACACAGCAGAAAACTAAGATCAATGGAGAAATCACAGAATACACAAGCCCAATAGATCCATACACTGAAAACGTTGGATAGGTCAATCCCCAACTAGTTTCCTGGATATTCATTCTTCTGTTGAACTTCTGTCTAGGCGTGCGGTCCAGAATCCCCCCAATCACCACATCTGTGATGAATTTGTAACATTGCAGCAAGTTGCTACCGAAACATGTCAATCCTTTCAGTATGAAGAACGAGAAGAAGAAATTCGATGCTTTTGGAAAGTCTTGAGCTACCATTGCAGGTATCGTAGAAGGGTTGCAAAGAAACCTTTCAAAAACCACTATCAGGCCTGAGGATATGGTTATCACTATGAACAGGTGCAAAAACAGGAAAACAAACACCCAATTCTGCAGACTCAATTGTAATTGTGCTCCCACAAGTTTTCCTCGTTTGTACGCTAACAGCTTGAATATGTTCAGTGCAATACAAGTCAGAAATGTCAGCACAATAGTAGGGAGAATTCCAGCAATAAATGCGTTCAAGAAGTCTGGTAGACCGTTCAACCAGCTAATTGTAGGTATTAATGCAGTTAGATATGGAAGTTGTGAAATAGAACCGACAAAAGCAACAGGAATAACCCAACATATGATAATGAGAATTGATACACAGAAAATGAGGGCGTTCCATCCTGTTGAGGAGAGCTTTTGGCCGGAAGAAATAATATTCTCCCAAATCAAATCATCAGAGTCCAATTCAACTATGGTGCAATTCATTGATCCTGGTGTCTCTGATAAAAGAATCTGGTTGGCAAAATAAGCACCTGATATTCTATTAAATTGAATGAACGCTTTTCCCTGGGTTGAATCGGCCATTCTGGAATCCAAGGCTCTATTCTGTAAATTTGTTATTTCAGAACCCAATGTTTTGATCATTTCAACGGTATATTCATGGGCATCGACTATTTCGCAAAGTCCTGGGATTGTTATATCAAGTTCTTTACTTATTTCGAGTGGCTTGTAGACATTCTTTTTGGTGTTGTGTGACTTGCAGCTGGATCCAATGTTGAGAACCTTATTTCTTATAATGTCCAATTCTATCTCCTCGAGAACAGCCCGATGTTTATTGAACTTCTTCACCAGACAATCTGTTTCTTTATAATCGATCACCGGCCACACATTTCTGACTCCCCCAGGAACTAATCTGAACAGATTTTTCAGTTTTTGCTCGTCTCTCAAATCTGGTGGAATATTATCTAGTAAGATGGTTGACAGCTGAAGCCTTCTGGACTTGACTTTTGAATTCAAAATCAGGGTTTTCTGTCTCTCTTTAACACAATTTTTCAATTCGTAGATCAACAGATAATGGAACCATAATATAACAAAAATAGCAAGAACAAAATGAAACATATATCTGTTGGTCTTTCTGGAAGATATGTTTGAGGTTGATATTCTATCCAATCCTAACACTGACTTTCTGGTCATTTCGTCTCCCCCAAAGAGGTTGACGGGAATCAGAATTGGAATGTTCAAACAGGCTAGTCCCACGTAGAGAATCAACAATATGTAAAGGAATCGAAGGAAGTAGTATGAGTCCAAACCCAATCTATAGAAGCTTCCTATGGGAGTATAAATGATAGGCTTCGCCCAAGCAAACAAGTCATTATTCAGTTGTTCAGTTTTCAATTCATCTGGAACGCAATAGCAAAGAGGTTGATAGAATTCCTTGAATGCTCTTCGCAGGTATGAAAATGCTATTACCTGCAGTGAACAGTATATCAGAGAGAAGATCAATGAGGATAGAAACGATTCGAACGAAATCCCTACCGAGACATGGGCTGCTCCGGTCTGGGTGGTATTCAGGAAGTTGAATATTTCCTGGCCCTCAGGGGCAGACAACAACTTGTCCATATTTTCTGTATTATTATATGTTGGAGAAATAGAGCATCTGGAAGTGGGAAAAGTTCTGTTCCCAAGAGCAATCAACGGTCACTTTAGTCGTTTTGAAAGGGCTTGCTCCTTCTTTTGGAGAATGATTACCGCTGGAAGAGAATAAGAAAGCACCGCCACATAGATCTTTGTGGCGGTGATGTTTTGATAACATTTTTTTTTTTTGAGTAATACAATTGTTAAAAAGCAGGAGGGCCAGACAAGGCAATGAACTGATACTTCAGTTAGTATAAATACAACCGAAAAAACGTGGTGTCTAACGACTCAGAAAAGTACAATAGATGTCTCGAAATAAACGTATAGACAAGTTGAAGTCGGTCTTTGGCAATTCCGGTTCAAGGTTCAAGTCTGGATCTCCCGAACCACCGACTAACAGCGAACAACAGCAAGCTGGCAAAATAGATACATACTACGACGATCTTGATGAGGATCCTCCATTGACCCCATTGGAACTAGTTGGGTACAAACCAACCACAAAACATAAATTATTAGAACAGGATTTGGCCGAGGAGCTCCGACTACACATTCCTGCAATCCTACAGATAACACATAAATGGTCACTGTTGTACTCCTTGGAACAGGATGGAACGTCGCTGAATACATTGTACAGTAGGGCCAAGCCCGTTGTGGGAGAAAGCTCCAGTAGAAGAAAGGGATATTTGTTGATCGTTATGGACTCGCATCACAGGGTTTTTGGAGCCTACTTGAACGACTATCTACGCCCTTTGGATAGAAAACGCTACTACGGAAATGGAGATTGCTTTCTCTGGAAAGCAGAAAAGGATAGAATAAAGAACATGAGCACTCTAAAGTATGAGGGGGAACAGGTGAGACTGAAAGTCTTCCCTTATACATCATTGAACGACTTTATCATATATTCCAACCATGAGTTTATCAGTATTGGATCTGGAGATGGTAAGTTCGGATTGTGGATTAGTGGAGACTTTGAAAATGGCGCTTCAGATCCTGTGGATACTTTTGGAAACGAGCCTTTAAGTCAGGACAATAAGTTCAGAATTCTGGGATTGGAGTTATGGAAAATCCATTAAATTGATCTCTACATACCTTTTCAATTTAGTTCTCCTTCGTATGGTATCTACTAATTTATTCTTCTGTGTTTTTTGATACGGTAACCAAGTATAGTTTCCAAAACCTAGTGATTTTATAACTTTATATAAAGCAAGAAATAGAAATCATGAAACAAAGCTCATTGACTGAGTGATCCCAATCAATCAAATAAAAAAAGCATGCAAATACAACTAATAACGTAGAGATCCTAACTAATCTTATCAATAAGCCGTAGTCTCTACAAACCCTTCAGGAATCTATTGTCAATGTCTTTCATGTTATTCAGTAATGAATCAGGAGTTCTGCCTTTCTGCCTCCTCTTCTGCTTGAAGTTCTTTAGCTCTCTTTTCTGCCTCAGCATCAGGAGTCAGACGCTCAGCTTCCTCAGTCACTTCCTCCTGGTTTTTGCTATCTATATCCTTCAAAAGCTCTTCTTTCAAAACATCAACTGTCCCTCCCTCATCAGCTTTGGATGTATCATTTGATGGAGTCAAAATGTCTTCCAAATCTAATGTGGAATCATCACCAAAGGATGAGAGCCTTTCAGAGTCCAGTTTGTGCCCTGACCCTCCGAAACCAATTGATTTGAACCAGTCATTCACATTTTTAGATGCTTTTGCTGTCATTGCTGAAAATCCAAGTTGGCTATCGTCACTTGACTCCTGTTCGCCTAAACCACTTGATTGGCTGCCCGATTTGTTCTTTGCTTGTTTACTCTTGGCCTTTCTTTGCTGTCTATAAGATTCTGAAAAGTCGCTATCAATGATTCCAGAATCAAGATCATCAGACACCTTGAAGCCCTTGGATTTACCAGAGCCTGAATTATCCTGAACAAAGTAATCAGCATCACTGTCATGCAGTTTCTTTCTAGAGGTGCCTTGCTTTGAGTTTCCTGAGGTTTTTCTGTCAGATAGGTACTCTTCATAATCAGACTCATCTGAAGATTTCAACGAAGCTTTTCCTTTGTTTGGTTTCTTTATCTTCATAGATGTTGACTTCGAGCCAGTTTCTGGAGAGGCTTCAGTGTCTCCCCCCTCAGATCCATCAAATGATCCACTGGAAGAAGCAAAGCCACCCTTTGAATGTCTATTTGAAGTTTTTGATAGAAGACCATCATCATACTCATCATCTGAGTCTAGTCCTAATTCATCATATGCGTCATCTTCGCTATATCCGAGATCAGCCTTGGAAACACCTTTACCATAGTTGAAGTACGTAACCCATATTTTACCCAAGTCATCCCATTTTTCAGTGTCTTTCGGATTGAAGTTGATAATTTGACCTTTTGGAATTGCAGGATTTTCACCTCCACCGATTACATCATATGCACACCAAAGATAGTTTTCACACTGTTGAGTCATAACCCAACCCCTATATGGCTCTCCTAGATCATTCTCCTGAGAATATTCAGCTGGTGGTGGAATCAACGCTTTGGTTATATGAAGAGGTGAAATATATTCCTTTTTGAGTTGTGCCAAATCTTTATCCTCATTTCTTTCATAGTTGATATCCTTGTAATATGAATCAGGCTTCTTACAAGTAAGGAATCCAGAGTTAAACCACAGAAGAGTCTTTCCATCATCACTTATATGACCTGGATGTGTAGAACACAACTCATTGGCAACAATTTCACTGTTTTTCTTGGAAGTTATCTCACCAACAGCAACGGCTGGATGGGTATTGAACTTGTATCTTTCACCCATAATTTCCTGTCCTAGCCAGATGAACTCTTTTTCTCCATGCACTGAAGCAGATATCAAAGTGAAGAATTGCATCGTGACTGAAGCAATAACACCATCAAACTTCTGCTTCTTATCAATTGCAAACAGTCCAGATTCCATGAAATGTCTTGCTTTTTCACCGAAAAATCTATTTTTCAATGTCTCTTCTGAAGGTTTTCTGAGCTGAAGATAGTTGAACTCGTCATCAGTGTTCAGATAAGATATAAAGAAGTCCATAATACCATCATATAAAAAGGAATTAGCCTCTCTATCTCTGAAAAACAGTGTTGACGTGTCCTTATAAGCACTGAGTTCAAAATACTGATCAATACCTAATAAAGGAATAGTATCAGTATCTAGCATAATAATTTCAGAGAATGAACTGAATAAATAGGCCAAAAGTTTCATCCCCCATCTTGTGAAGTACTGTTTGTATCTGAAATCTATGGTTTTAGAAACATCGACAAAAGTCAAGTCTAATGGTGGAAGCTTGCTCTTTGGAGATTTTGGATGAGTTATGAATGGATCGGTTGCGACATATATCAGCTTCTTGATTGCTTCAATAGGCAAGTCGTTATTATAAACTATCTGAATAGGCAATTGGTTATTGGAAATTCTTAGTAATGATAAGAGACCGGTCAATTCAGGAACGAGGCCGTGAGATGCAGTGATGACAATACCTCTTCCGGATAGGTTTTCCTGGAGAGTTTTAATCAAACATTTAGATTCTCCATCTTCACCAAATGGAGTGCTAACGGATTTTGCAAGTTTACTGTTGTATTTCACAAATGTTGGCAGGTAACCTGATAACCAAGGGAACAGAGTCTTACTGGCATGCTCACACATAGTATAAAGTTCAGGATCAGCATCAGGAATATCTTGATTCAAAAAGAGCTTGCTAAAAATCTTAAGATGAGTGAAAGTGTTGTGTATCTCTTTGGAGGATTTTTCATTGATCTGTAGTTTCTGATCCTTGATCTTGATAACTCCTGTCTTGAAGACTTCGTCATCTATTCCCAAGTTCTTCAAATCCTCTTCAGTTAAAGCCTCCTTGATCTTGAGCCATTTCAACACCCTAGAGTCCAGATACGACTCTTGGTTGTATATGTCCCTGTAAACCTTGTCTGATATGGTTCTGAACTTGAACTTGGAGCTAGGAAGGACAGTGCTCAGATAGAAATCTGCCTTCTCCTTTTCTGATAGATGAACATAATCCTCACTGTTAGGATACTTCTCTTTTATGATATCCATGGGATTGATCGAGTTGTTGAACGTGGTGAACTCCAGAGGCTCATTTATCAAATCATCAAGGTAGTTTATGATTCTAAGCTTTTGACTGAACTCGTCCGTATAGATATCATTCACATCTGTGATACTCCGGACGAACTTCTCCTTGTATGTTCCGAGATAGTCATCATCGATTTCAAATTCAAACTTATTGGACGACTGCTTAAAAGTGTAGAGGAGATGTATAATACCCACAGTAAGGACAAACCACACTAGTTTTCTGTAAGACTTGAGTAGTCTCTTTGCCCTCTTTTCCTGCAGAAAAAGACTTCTACGATGCTCCTGACTCAATATCGGAGCTAGAATAGTAGACAGACTCCCCATGGCTTGCAATGTAACAACAGGAACAGTACTTGTTCTTTTGAAACAAAGTATATTAGCTGTTCTCTACTGTTTTTATGCCACCAATGTTCTTTTAGCACATATTCGTCTAAGCAGAATATAGACATACACGGTATTTGAGAAATCAGGGGGACAGATTTCAGAAAACCGAACTCGCGGGGCAGAGGTGTGCAATTTATCCCGATTACGCAACATGTACTGTGCCTATTTTTCTGACGTCGATTCTTATCACGTGCACCATGTCCTATCTTTATGATTCTGAAATTTATAATTTCTGTTCCCTTGATTACATTCACGTGATCTAGAAAACAATTCAAATAGAAAATTTCTTTGTTCTGCTTAGCAAAATATGACATCAGCAATAATTTCCCTTTTCGGACATACAATTAAGCCGGCTACCACACACGTGCGTAACTTTAGAAAAAAGATGAACCCAGACTCAATAGAATTAGTGCATGGATACAGACAAGGAAACCGAGAAACAGGAGAGCAGCTGGATTTTTCAGAAAATTAGACTACTTTTATGTCAGATTGTTCTGGGGTGGGGTCATTGAACATACAAGTTCGAAGATAACTTAGAATTTCTAGTGTCTTAGGCTCAGCAGAGGAGATCCAGTAACAAAATGAAGTTTGGAGAGACACTTCAATCCTCTCTTATCAAGGAGTATTCTTATTACTACATTCAATATGACGAACTCAAGTATTCCATTAACAAAGGATTGAATAGAAACAAGAATGTGTGGTCTGACAACCTGGAAGAGGAGTTTGTCAAGAGCCTTGAATCCGAGTTGGACAAGATCTACAACTTTGTGACCCTGAAACGCAAAGGCATCATCAGAAGAATGAAGGAAATGGAGACTCTTGTTAACACCACGGTGGAAAATTCCAAGAATGCCACTCCTGAGGAGGCTGAATTTTATGAACAGGACTTCCAGGATCTTGAGGAGGAGCTCAGTGATGTGATTGCTGATGTTCATGACCTCAACAAGTTCACTAGACTCAATTACATTGGATTCCAGAAAATCCTCAAGAAGCACGACAAACAAACTAAGTACATTCTTAAACCAACTTTCCAGGCTAGACTTGATGCCAAGGCTTTCTACAAGGATAACTATGATTCTATCATTGTTAACTTATCAAGATTGTATGACTTGGTTAGAACCAGGGGTAACCCAGTTAAGGGAGACTCTGCAGCAGGTGGTTCGATGCAGAACTTCGTCAGACAGACCACAAAGTATTGGGTCCATCCTGATAACATCACCGAGTTGAAGTTGATCATTTTGAAGCATCTGCCTGTGCTTGTGTTCAACTCTAATAAGGAATTTGAGCCTGAAGACTCTGCAATTACTTCCATATATTACGATAATACCAAAATGGACTTGTACTACGGTAGATTGTTGAAGACTGAAGGTGCCGAGGCTATAAGAGTCAGATGGTACGGAGGTATGGGTGCTGAGACTGTTTTCGTTGAAAGAAAGACTCATAGAGAAGACTGGACAGGAGAGAAATCTGTCAAAGCCAGATTCCCATTGAAGGAAAAGAACGTCAACGATTTCATGAGTGGAAAATTCACAGTTCCTCAAGCTTTCGAGAAAATGAGAAAGGATGGTAAGAAATCTGTCCAAGAAATTGAATCTCTAGAAAGATTGGCACAGGAAGTGCAATACCGTGTGATCAAAGATAAATTCAGACCTGTTATGAGATCTTTCTATAACAGAACTGCTTTCCAACTTCCAGGAGATGCAAGAGTCAGAATTTCTCTCGATACTGAATTGACTATGGTCCGTGAAGATAACTTTGACGGAATTGATAGAACCAACGGGAACTGGAGAAGAATGGACATTGGTGTCAATTACCCATTCCCAAACTTGCCGGAAAAGGATGTCGAAAGATTCCCATATGCTGTCCTTGAAGTGAAGTTGCAAACTCAAATGGGTCAGGAGCCACCACAATGGGTCAAGGATATGGTCTCCTCACACTTGGTTGAGGCTGTTCCTAAGTTCTCCAAGTTTATCCATGGTTGTGCTACATTGTTACCAGATATGGTCGACACTATTCCATTCTGGCTTCCTCAAATGGACGTTGATATCAAGAAGCCTAAGAAAGACGAAAACTATGGTATTATTAGACAAAGACACGAGTCAGGAAACGGTGAGTTGGATGAGGAAGAATTAGTTGGTTCGGGCTCCCAAACTGGTTCCTCAAGTCAAGGTTATGGCTCTGTTTCCTTCAATGAATCCAACAACAGGATTGAAGAATTGCCTGACCAGACTAACGATTCAGTGTTTGGCAAGCTTTCTTCATGGTACAGGCAAATCACAAAACCAGATAACTCATTCAACAAGGTCCCAGAAGGTACTGTTTTCGAGACAAAATTCAAGGCACCACCAGGAAAGAAGATCAGTGTTGTCGTTAGAGTTGAGCCTAAGGTTTACTTTGCTACCGAAAGAACTTATCTGTCATGGTTATCTATTGCATTGATTTTCAGTGCCACTGCTCATGCTCTTTTGAACTACGGTGATCTTATTTCTCTCGTGACATCCACTTTCTTCTTCTTGACTGCTATCGGGACCATTGTTTACTCCACATATGTGTATATCTTCAGAGTCATCAACATCAGAAAGAAGCGTGCTGTTAGATATGATGATCAAATTGGCCCTAGAATGGTTTGTGCTGCTCTGGCGTTATCCGTTGGAGTCAATTTCTTGTTCAGAATTCTAGATTCCAAGAAATAGTTGGGCTTCTGCAGACTTATTTAATTGAACCCTTATTTGTCTTCCATGTATTATCTACTTTAAAATCATATATTTTCATTAATTAATTCAACCAAAAACAAGTAGTGGAACAGGCAGCATTTAGAGCCGTCATTAACTAAATATCTGACATCCAGCAGATGTAGAGCTTCTTTTTGGTTATCTTCACATCAGAATCTTTCCACAAGGCACTTTTTTTTGTATATAATCTCTAACATGGTATTACTTCAATTTATTTTCACATTCAAAAGCTAAATCTAATTAAATAAGGATCCACTGATAGACATCAAAATTCTAGATCCGTTTATGTTGAAACTGGTAGAAGAAAGTTTTATGCGGTTACTCATCCAACTTTCCAGCAAACATATCTCTGGCTTTAGCCCTGACCACAAGGAACTTAGGTAAAGAAAATGTTCCAATCGGTGTAACTAATTGACCAGCCCCATTTTCAGGACCCAAGGACACAGCACATGATGATTGGTCGGCAGGTAATAGCCACTTGATTTCCTTATACTTCTGTGAGCCATTAAAATAGGATTTGATGTTATGAATCAAAATGTTGATCCATTTATCCGCATAAAAAAGAGTCTTGTTAGGGTAGTTGTTAATATCTCCAATGGCAAAGATGTTACCCTTGGCGATTGAAGTGGCCTGGAATGTCTTTTTCACAATAACTTCACCCTTTTCGTTGGTGAAACCCTCCAAAGAGTTTGAAGGTAGATTAGGTTTACCGCTGGTGCAATAAATGATTTCATCGGCCTTGACCTCTTCGTCTCCTGAAACAACAAAGTTTTCATGAACTTCAGCCTTGTTGCCCAATAGAACATTGACTTTCATCGATTTCAACTGATCAGCCACCGATTTTCTCACCGAATTTGTCTGTCTTGGTCCTAACAGTAGGTTTCCCGAATGGATTATTGTCACTCTCTTTTCACCCGAAGCAAGCTCCTTGGAAAACTTGTGGGCTATTTCTCCAGCCAATTCACATCCAACAATACCTCCTCCAATTAGAACGATGTCTTTAGAGTCTTTAATCCTCTGGTATTGTTCCTCAAAGTAGTTGACAGCACCTTTCACATCGGTTCCACCGAACTTGGTGGTATCAATTGGGTCTGACCAAATGTACCCAGTAGCAAGAACCAAGACATCAAACTCCAGATCTCCATGGTTCTTGGTGATGACTTTTTCCTCATCAAACTCCACCACCTCATCAATCACTATCTTGACAGATTTAGGAACAGAATCCTCAATCTTTTTAGTATGTCTGGATAAATCTCTTTCCACTACCAACCTAACAGTAGCAGGAATCAAGATCTGATAATCTCTAGGCGAAATAATAGTGATATCATAGTCAGGAATCTTGCTCAGAAACTGAGCGGTTCTAACTCCGTAGTTTCCACCACCAACAATAACAACTTTTTTATGCGACTCAGTCATGTTCTGCAACAGATAAATATTCTTGCTCTTATCAGTAAAAAATCTTGAGATCTCTGCAAAGCGGACTAGATGTTAACTCTTTTATCGAATATCGTACTCGGCGGTACCGTTAATTCTTGAAAGCTTATTCGGTGCAAAGTGATGGTCTACCACAATCTCACTCCAGAACAATAGTTTTACTCTTTATATGGTTTAAATACAACTTGTAGAAGATAAATAAATCACTTAATCTATCTGGTATCAGATCAACTTATCAACCAAATTTCTGTTTTAATGACAAATATTGGTGTAATCGATGCTTTTAGACCCCGAATTCCGATTACAAGCCTCGCGCAGTTGATGTGCTTAGAAGCTTTGATATCTCGAACAGGAAGTCAAGCACTGATGAGTAAGAATTACTTGATGAACTGACTAATTTCGAATTTTCCAGTTGCAAACACAAACGATAAGTAGACACAACAGAAATCAAGCCATAGGAGTTTTCACTTTTGTGAAGCATTTAAATTTGTAATGATAGAATAATCTATTGAACGGAGATTATGGAGAAGACTAAGCATCAGATGACCAGTATCACGTGTTTTCGGGGGGGGGGGGGGTAAAAAAAATAAAATGTGCGATGATCCATATATTTTTTTGTATTAGATAAGCAGTTCATCATAATCAATTTTGATTTTAAAGAGGGGCTTTTCGGTAAGTTTAGAAAAAAAATTCAAATGATGCGACCGCTTTGTTTGATCATGAGATACTGATCTGATCAACAATTGAAGCACATAACAGTTGATTTTCAAGAAAACCCACCTCAAAACATGGCTAAACATAAGGAGGAATCTTCCTCATCAATAGATTCCGCGGTGGTGACAACGGTCACCGTGTATGAACAACCTTCCACAGCGCCCTCTGTGGAGGAGTATTTGTCACAAGCTCTTCTTGATTTACAGAAACAACAGGTTTCTCAATCTTCGCAGTCACAATTCATTCTTCCTTCCAATGGAAAACCATTCAATACGGTGGAACAGTCTTCTTGGTCTTTTACTCATGGACTCATTCTGGGCCAATTGTCTGTTATTGTTCTGATGGTGATGTTCATCAAATTCTTTGTCTTCAGCGAGTCAACTCCTACAACTCCTTCAAATTCGAAGAATGTGAAGGTTTCTCTACTAAGAGGCAAGTCAAATGCTCTAGGAAATAACCCGAACCATCAGGAGGACCATGATTCTACCATAGAAACTATACTGGTTAAAACCTACTACGATGTTGGAACTCACCAACCGGAATCTTTGGATTGGTTCAATGTTTTGGTGGCTCAAATGATATCCCAGTTCCGGAATGAAGCTTTGGATAACAACAATATCCATAGATCTCTAGATGAGGTTCTTAATTCTTCACAGCCTGATTATCTAGACAAGATAATTGTGAATGAAATAAGCATAGGAAATGACTTCCCAATCTTTAGTAATTGTCGTATCAAAAATATCAACGGTAGATTAGAGGCTAAAATCGATGTTGATGTGTCAGATACGATCACTCTTGGAGTTGAAACAAAATTATTGATTAATCAACCAAAGCCCCTGAGCGCATCTTTGCCTATCAAACTGTCGGTCTCGGTTGTTAGATTCTCCGGATGTTTGACAGTGTCTCTGACCAGTTCTGATGAGGATCATGATGATAATTCTCCCGGAGATGATTCAAAAAACTCCAAAGAAGGATCTGAGGAGAGCAATTCTGTTGGTTTGATGTTCTCATTCAGTCCAGATTTCAGACTGGAGTTTGAAGTCAAGTCTTTGATTGGATCCAGAGCGAAATTAGAAAATATCCCAAGGATCAGTTCAGTCATTGAAAATGTTCTAAGAAACTGGTTCATTGAACGTTGCATCGAACCAAGATTCCAGTTTATTCAGCTTCCAAGTATGTGGCCTTCAAGTAAAACTACGAGACAGGCTGCATCATCGACACCTAATGAACCTGTTTCTACAACTACAAATATTAATGCTGAAGAAGAAGAACCTTCCAATTAGATATATCTTCTCTGTATATAGTACAATCATATAACCACATGCGCTTATGTCAAAATGGATCTTCGTAAGGGTCATCTTCATCATAGTCGTCGTCTTTCTCAAACTCGTAAACTATTGCACCTCCGACAGAACCAAGCGATTGCTGTGCCTCTAGGAATGGTAGCTCCACTTGGTCTTTTGCGAGTTTCTGTTTCTGTGTTGTAGTTAGATTGAAAGTTGTCAATCCTTCAAGCAATTCTGATTCGTCTGTTTGTTCTGTATTGACCTCCTTTATTTCGTAACTATGTGAAATTGTGTCTATGACGAAATTGTAAACCAACGAGCGGCCTGATTTCCTTCTGTAGGTGACTGTGCTTTCAAATTTTGGTTGATTTGCTATTCCAACTGGAATATCAAGCTCACCTGCCATATTTTCCAGCTCTTGTTCGTCAATACTGGAATTCGAAATTGGCCGGACATTGAAAATAGTAGTGGCGACAAACGTCAATCTCGTGAGCAAATTTGGGAAGTTGATGTGGCCAGGCTGTCTTGGGGAGGGAATTGACAAATGATAGACACCAAATATCACAACCGTAGGATTGATTATGATTTGAAGAAACGTGCTGAGCTCCGATTCCGAAATGTAGTTGAAAGAATCCACTATTAAGAGAGTACGAGAGCTGAGATCTTTCTTGGATATGATGCTCTGGAGCTCCTTCATGGAAAACCCAAGACACGGAATAAAGTCATCAACATATATTGGCTTATTGGTTGTTTCGAATGATAGGTAAATGATTTGAGTCTTTATACTGGGAGAAGACCTCACCTTATAAACGAGTTCCTGCAGCAAATGCCATGACGATTGAACCACCGTATCCAGAGACAGAAGAAACGGAGACGTTTCTTTGAGGGACAAAATTCGGTTCAATAGAACCACGGATGATGCTTCTGATTGAGACATTTCCAGGTTGTTGAGAAGATTTAACTTTTGATTTATTAAGATCGATATACAATTCACAGATAAGACCGTGATAGAAGATGGTAAAAATCTCATATCTATAAAAAATTTTCCAGTAGATAGATCTCAGCCGCACACTTCTCTTTCCCTACCTGTCAGAAAATGGTAGCAAGATAGCAAACAGATAACGTTTGTTGATGATATTCGGATTGGAGTTGTATATGAGTTATGAACTGACGGTATAAATATAGTACGTTTTATGCTAAATAGTAAAGGGATAAAAACAAAGATAACTCTGTATAAAAATTAAGAGACTAGAGGAGAATCGTTAGATAACACTAGACGATAGTCGTCTACCATCAGTATATCCCTTCATGATAATTATATTCACAGTCGTTAGTATCTTGGGAGTAATCCGCCGCATTATTTGCTTCCTCAAAATCATCTCCTCGATTGATGTCCTCAGAGGGGTCGTTGTAATAGGATTTGTTGATCAGAAAGGTAATCATGCGGGACTGAAACTCAATGATATCCTGACGACTGGTGAAATCAATATCCGACTCCTCAGGTGTGCTAGCTGTTGAAAGCTCAACAATGGGAGGATAACATTCATTGTACCAGCTTTCTTTCACTTGACTTGGATATGCTGGCACATTGACTATCCATTTATCTACCTTCTCTTTATGGGGCATATTGGCGGCTTGTCTGGGGTTGAATTCAGAAGGGAACTTTTGGAGCTCATTGTATGGCATCAGATCTCTTTCATGCTCTCCTTGAAGTATTAGTATTGGTTGTATTGGTGGAGATAAGGGGGATTCATCTGGTTGTTGTTGCCGCTGTCTGATCGGAGACGTATTATTATTGAGTTGGCGATGTTGTTGTTGATCTGCCAGCAAAAACGGGGTCAGGGAACTGATTGCTACCGGAGACCCAGCCACCTGGAATATCTGCTGTTCCTCTGGACTCTCGTGGTTTTTATTTGACTTGGTGAAGTCTCTGAAGAGGTTATAACAGGTCTTTGGGTCGCTATTTCCTGCAAATTGGGGCATGAATTTTCTTTGGGATTTTCCGTTGGTTGCAAGGTTGGGCATTGAATGAGGATGCTCAGGAGTATAGGCAACTACAAATTCCTGGTTTAGTTTCCGTTTGCTTGCTATTGGTGTTTGTAGCTGTAAATATTAATAAAGCCATCATTCATCAATGTCAGTATCTAGCGCTGCCCCTTAATTCCTAATCCACCACTTTGGCGTTACTCACCTTATAGTCTGCCATTTTCTAGTAAACCTGGAGTTGTTTCCTCTCTGTATTTGCCAGACTCTCCGATTATGAGGCTGTATAATCTTTTGGTAGATTTGTTATCTCACTATCTAATATAGTGGGACCTCTTGGACATGGGAAAAACATAGAGGCAGGCTTAAGGCATTTAATCCCTAAAATGCAGGGCTGAAATATGATGAAGCGAGCGGTACCAATAAGCGACTATCGACGTGATGGTGATATTTAATTTTTTAGCTTGCGCGTCGTTTTCCTTTGTTCTTGATAATCCAGTCTCCATATATAGAGAGGCGAATAATTCTCTTTTTTAATGATCCCCGTTTTTTAACACTGTTTCTCTGATATCTACCGGGAAATTGCTTTATGATGGATAATAATAGTACAAGATGGGTGTCCACGGCTTATGGGAGATCATTGGCCCCACAGCAAGACCTGTTCGATTGGAGGCATTAAATAAAAAGAGACTGGCTGTGGATGCCTCGATCTGGATCTATCAGTTCCTCAAGGCCGTCAGAGATTCTGAGGGAAATCAGTTGCTGAATTCCCATATTGTTGGATTCTTCAGAAGGATATGTAAGTTGCTGTATTTTGGGATACGACCGGTATTTGTTTTCGATGGAGGAGCACCAGTTTTGAAGAGACAGACCATAGCAAAAAGAAGAGAAAAGAGAGAAGGTAACAAGGAGTCGATCCAGCAGGTTGCACAGAAATTGGTGGCCAAACAGCTGCAGCAAAGGGCAGAGTTTCAAGTGGATTCAAAGACGGCTACTAAGTCGAGTGCGATCAAAAAAGATGTTCCCATCGAACAACTGCAATTTGGCGAATACTATGAAGATAACAACTATTTTGACGGAGATTCGATGGTTGCCAATCCTGAAACTAAACCAATGCCTCCAAAAAAAGAACCAGAAGATTCTGAGGGAAAACTATTTAGACGACAAGATGAATATGATCTCCCCAAAATCGATAGTTTCAAAATCGAGAAAAATGATCAAAGACTAATCACAGATTATGAGTATGAGAGGTTGACATCTGATCTTCAAGATGAGATTGCTGACATTGATCTAGACTCCATTGATCCAAAATCAGCAGAATTTTCCAAGCTTCCGCTATCTACCCAGTATATTGTGCTGTCACACTTACGTCTTCGTTCGAGATTAAGAATGGGATACACGAAACAACAGTTAGAAACATTGTTCCCCAACAGCATGGACTTTTCAAAGTTCCAAATCCAAATGGTTCAAAAAAGAAACTATTTAACGCAAAGACTAATGAATGCTGCAGGAATGGACTCAGAGGACAAGAATGTGGTTTCCAGAAGAATTGCTGGAGACAAGAATAGAGCATATGATTTACAGAAAAACGAAAGTGGGTATACCCTGACAATCTCCAAAGACGAAGTGGAAGGTCATACTTTACATAATGCAATAAACCTTGAATCGGATGACGTTGTAGCGGAAAATCAGTCTGAAGGCGAAGATGAGGACAGCGATGAAGACCTTGAATGGGAAGATGTAGGTGGAGAAAGCAATGAGGAAGTTGACACCTCTCAAATGAAGTCCTTCATGGATCCTTCCATCCGCACACAATCAATATTCGTGGCAGATCATGATTTGCAAGAAGAGAGAGATAAGAAGGAAGACGATCCTGATAATGATGAAGCAACTTTGGAAACAATCAAGTACTTGTATGAATATGCACAGAAGAATAATAAAAAGAGCCAACCTGTTGTTATACCTGAGTTATCTGAGGAGGAACAAATAAAACAAATAGAAGAGCAAGAACTAAAATATGCCATAGAAAAATCCAAAGAAGACTATTACTCTTTGCAAGAAAAAGAGCAAGTATCAGGCATCAAAAATCAGATTTCTGCTGGAGATATAGATGATAATGAACCCCCTCTCATTTTATCTAACCAATCATTGAAAGATAGTTTACAAAATTCAAATTTCAAGATTCCAAACTTTTCGTTCAAAAACTCTGTTTTAGGGGTTGCCAGCAAGCAAGCAGTGAAGAACGATACAGACATTCCAGGTAACCATGTTTCTGAGACTCTAGACTCTGTTTCAACTGAAGGTGATAGAGTAAAAGCGCCTGAAACCGAATCTTCCACCAAGAAGAAAGAAGTATTACCTATTCCTTCTTGGTTCGAGTCTAAAATATCGTCAAATAGAAATCTTCATAATCATGTACCTGACTTGCCTTCCCAAAAGGAGCAAACTGAAGATGAAAAAGCAGGTTTAATATCGTATAATGAGCTGGATGAGTATCTTCCTCAAGAGCCAGAATTTGATGACGATGACGTTGACGTTGAAGCGATTGACCTTGAGGATGTTGAAATAGATTACTCTCCAGACGATAAGTCTTCCTTGATTGAGACAACAGAAACTGGGAAAGGATCTAGTGTACCTTTAAAAGTCAATGAGCCTGAATTCGTTAATCTCGAAGAGAATATCGAAAATTCAAAAGGGAGTAGCGATAGAGAAACTATAGAGAGTAAGGGAGAAGAACACAATCATGTTAGTGTGGCTGACATTCTGACCTCAAATAGTACTAATAATACAGTTCAAACAGCATCAAAGGGTCCATTGTTGACCGATTATGTTTTCTCTGATGATGAGGAGGAGGAACTTGACAAAAACTTGCATGAAGAAGAGGTTGCATATGAGAAGTTTGTTGGTACTCTAAACTCGACGGGTGGTTCGTCATCTAAAAGTGGTTCATTCTGGTCGATGGATGATGAAGTAAAACTTCAAGAGACTCTTAAAAAACAGAAGAGAGATGCAGATGAAGTCACAACTAAGATGATTTTAGATGTTCAAGATTTACTCTCACGATTCGGCATACCGTATGTGACGGCTCCAATGGAGGCAGAAGCCCAATGTGCGGAGTTGCTAGGGCTAGGATTAGTTGATGGGATTATTACTGATGATTCTGATTGTTTTCTATTTGGAGGAAACCGTATTTATAAGAACATGTTTAACGAAAAGAACTTTGTGGAATGCTACCAGATTGATGACCTTGAGCGCGATTTAGGTTTGGATCGATTGAAGCTAATTGAGCTTGCTCTTTTATTGGGTAGTGATTATACAGAGGGCATCAAAGGTATTGGAAAAGTTTCTGCTATGGAGATACTAGCTGAGTTTAGGGGGTTGCAAAGTTTCAAAAACTGGTGGCTTGATTACCAGGCGGGAAACATTGACAAAACTCAAGAGACATCAGTCAAAAGAAAGCTGAGGAAGACGTTGAATAAATCATCGTTATTTTTGACTTCAGAGTTCCCTGATCAACGGGTTATTGATGCGTATTTGCATCCAGAGGTTGATCATGACAAGACTGAGTTCAAGTGGGGATATCCTAATTTGGACCGTTTGCGGACATTTTTGATATTTAATGTTGGATGGAAGCAGGACAAGATAGATGCTATACTACTTCCGGTGATTCAGAATCTGAACAAGCCGCAAGCGTCGATTGAAGAGTTTTTCCCTGTGGAGATGATTAGACGAAGAAGAGACATTATGATGGGCAAGCGATTGAAGGATGCGACATCGAAGCTCAGGAGTGGAAATAGTCCTATTCCAGATGGGGAACACGAGAATAAGACGTCATCTAGTTCTGATACCCCTGAGGATAAAAAAGGCTACAAAAGACGAAAAAAATGAGGGATATTGTGTACTTCTTGTAAAATATTTTAGGGAGATCATTAAATTGTGCTATAGATAAAAGAGTTAAAAACCTGATTTCCAGATGGATTCATCGTAGTCTTCGGTTACTGAGTTGTCAGATCCGTAATTTTGCTGCCATTGAACAAATCCACCTCTAAGAATGTATACCTGTATGTTATTTATGAGTTCTTGTTCTTTACCTCTTTCATTGAGTTCGTTTAGATATCTGGCGAATCTCATGGCTGACGATGGTCCACGTTGTTGCGAGAGGGCGCAATGAAAAACGATGGCATTTGCGTTGTTCTTCTTAAGTTCTTCCACGATTCTTGGTGCTTCTGTGGCCACTTGACTGCTGGGAATGTGTAGACTTGATCTAATATGGCCTCCGATGTAATCGCTGTCTCTCACATCAATGATCAGAAACTTGGATCCCTGGTTAGTTCCCTTTTGAGCGAGCCATTGTCTCAATGTTGAGGCATCAAGATACTTGAGACTTGAAACGTTAGTGAACATAATTGAACTGTTATTGGCTGGATTTGGTCACCAGTACAAAGAAATGAATAAACAAATATCTTTTTAAGAAAATATTTCTAAACAGATAAGATCTGCACTAATTTTTTTTTTCCCACAGTTGCCTTAAAGATAAGTCTGTGAGATGAGGTGAGCTGATGAAATACTAACAAAATGTGCCATATAATGAAATATTATTCTAGTAATTTGTGCCAAATCTTGACACTTGTTGTAGATAAAGGCCTCCCAACTACCAGGATTACTTGAACAAAAAGTTTCAAATAAATTCAAACAGAATTACAGTATATAATGCAATTAAAATGCCTGTCAAATATCGACAGATTGCTATTTTTTGAGTTTCTTTCCACCTCTGGTAGCAGCAGCCCTGGCTCGTTTCGGTCTCAAAGACTCTTCCTTTTCTTCCTTAGGTTTCTTAGACTCTTTGGACCCTTTAGACTCGTTAACCTTGATTTGCAAAACCTCGTCATCATCGTTGTCATCGTCGTCTTCGGATCCATTTTCCGGACTTTGAAATTTCTCAGGCTCCTCAGACTCGTAAAAGTTGTCTTCAGATTCATCCGAGACAATATCCTCTTCGTTCTGTGACTCAACCTCCGAATGACTGTCCCTACCAACCCAGTCCTTGAAGTTGTCCAGAATGCTTCTTCGAGAGCTGATTCTGTCCAATCCGTTTCCATTGAACTTGGAAGCAAACTTGTCGGCAGGAGCCAGATATTTGTTGTCCATTGTCAACCGATGGCCATTCTTCTTGTTAGCATAACCCCTTAGGATCTCCCGAACCTCAAAATATAGGTCCCGAGAAGCGTTGTTCAGACTCATGTTGGTCTTTTTCCAGTACGATCTGAAATCATTGATTTGTTTTTTCAAATCTAGCTCATTCTTCTTGAGCCATGACACGTTCAGCTCCTTTCTGGTAGCTCCCCTGGCAAAATTTCTCATCAAATACTTGTCATAATCTCTAATGATTTTCGTGATAATGTCACTAGTTGATATCCCCTCGGTTCTCTGCGTAGCTAAAAACATTCCAGCCTGCTTCATAGGTTTGTATATATCATCTATTCCCTGGGCAACATATGGCAGATCGTCATGGGCACAGTAATCGATTTTGTGATCCTTCAAAAACTTCATAGACAAGATCCAAGGAGCGTCTTCAACCACCTCGTCCACCCATCTGCAGTGTCTCAAAGACTCATATCTTTGTTTGTCTGTCAAAACAGTCAATCCCTTTCTCTTGTGAGTCTCATAATCGTTTGGAATACCAACAACAAGTTCCACGTCCGGAAAGGCCTTTTTACACTGTTCCAGCTGTCTCATGTGACCCAAATGAAACAGGTCAAACACACCATCAGCATATATTCTCACAGGTCTCCCCTTTGGAGGAGGATTCATCCTGAACCCTTTAGGTCTGTATTTTCTGTACTCAGCCGGAAGTTCCTCGTCATACTTCTTCTCCTGTTCCAGGAACTGCTTTTCTAGCTTCTCCTGCTCCTCCCGCTTCTTCAGATCATCCTCCACCTTCTTCCTCTTTGACACTCTCAGAACGTCATCACTCTGGCCAGATTCACCGTCATCGTTGTCAGAGTCTTCCGATCTGGACCTTTTTCTTCCGTTCTTTTTGAATAGCTTTGTCAATGAATCAGTTCGTATTAAACTATTAACCGACAGAGTTCTAGCAAGCTTGTTATCGGAACCTTTGGCGACCGCCGCAGCCTGTCCTTTCTTATGAGCCATCGTTACTTACCGAAACTGTAAATTCGGCTTATTTTGACGTCTGTGAGCTCTCAATTCCCTTTCTTAACGACTCTGAACTACCCGTTTATAACCAAATAGAAGCTGTCTTGTCCCTTTGTTAAAGTCTGATCATCAAAATCAAATCAAAATCTCTACACCTTTTCCCTAATCCAAAATGGCAGAATTCATGTTTGATTTGTGTCTTTTTCACCCTCTAGAAACAAAACTCCGTACACCAGCATTTTCATCTCCCATGCCTTTTTTTTCTTTGTAGCTTGACATTTTCTAAAACACCCGTAGACAAGACAACAGGGAAAACCTATAAAAATACATATACAAGCACGACTATAACTGATCTTTTGACTTGCGTTGTATACCTTCAATTCTCAGGCGTTTTCCCGTTTCTCTCTAAACCTAATTCTATCTAGGTGATCCATTGAAAACAACAATGGCTGAACTGTCTCTCACCAGAAATCTGGGAACGTTGCTGGAAAATGCAACAAAAAACCTGTCCAGCACCGTGAACGAGGCAATCAACTCAAACAACGTCAAATTGCACCCAGCACTCTCTAAGCTGCTAAATAATAATAGTTATGGAGATAATCAATACGAACTCAGCACCAGACAGATGGTGGAGGGTCTCAATTCTAACAACGATAAAGAAATCCTGGCAGTTCTCAAATACCTGGTGAAAATGATGGCAACCAGGGAAAATAAGGACAACGACATAATACAGATATTTCCTCACGTCATAAAGAACATTACATCTAACAACATCAAAATAAGGAGACTTGTTTATGTCATTTTGCTTCGTTACAGTCATCTACAACAAGATATCTCTCTACTTTCCATCAATGCGATTCAGAAGTCCCTCTCTGACAGAAATTGCATTAACCGATCCATATCAATTCGATGTCTCAGTGGGATCAAGATTCCTGCAATTCTTCCGATCCTCATCTTGTCTATAAAAAAAACAATTAGTGATTCATCACCTCTTGTCAGATCAGGAACTGCAGTTGCAATCACCAAATGCTTCGACCTCGACAGATCGTACAACAAGACTGCTGATCTCAATGTCGTCCTCAAAGACGACTCTTCGATAGCATCACAATTATTTAATTACACAGGTATATTACTAAGTGACAACGATCCAAAAGTTTTAAGTTCGGCCATAAACACTTTCCACTCGACATTTTACCAATATCTAGACCTAATTCATCCAAGATTTACCCATCTTGTCTCCAAATTGCCAGAGCTGGAGGATTTCTCTAAAGTGCTTCTTATTGATCTTGCCACAGATTATGCAAAGTTATATCTACCATTAGCCACTTCGGAGGCAGAAATGTGTCCTGAACTAGTATTATTGTTATCCAAACTTCAACCTCTAATTTACTCTCCTTCTCCAAATGTGATCATAAGCATAATCAGATGTGTCATTAATATATTCCCATTCAAGCTTCAAAGTTTCCGATTACCAACATTGTTGCTCAAATTCACCACCTCAAAGTATGAAGCCACTAACGAGATAGTGTTGGCTGAAATTCTGTATTTGTTGGACAACCAACTGATAACTTTCAATCCATCAGAGATTACTACATTTGTGCCCTTAACTAAAGACAGTCATAGGACAGCTCAATTGAAGATTCTAATATTGACAAAGTTAATAGACCACAATAGCTTTGAGCAAATTTTTAAAGAGCTCACTTTCCTTTTGGATGCCTCCAATCTACATAAGAGTTTGAAACTGCTAGTTTTGAAACAGTTGAATACGGTTGTTTCTTCTAGATTGTCAGTTGACCAGCTTTCCAAGGTGATCAAGTTTTGCATGAATAAGTTGAATTCTGAGAAAGACGAGTCGTTATCTGCAGAATACATCACTGGTCTACGTTTGTTAACCCAAAGCGATCTCTCAGGAAGGATAGACATCCTAATTAAATTGACTGGAAAATTGATTAACGATGAGTTGTCTCCAATTGCAAAGGCGTCTATCATATGGTTGTTGGGTGAGTTCTCAAATAACAGTTTCCAAGATTCCCAATGTCAAGTCCTAAGTGATTTTTTGCCGGACTTGGTAAGAATTCTAATCTCTAACTACAGAGAAGAAGAATATTTTGTGAAACTAGAGATTCTCTCTTTAGTCTCCAAATTGTTATCAAAGGAAATTTATACTAAAAAGCAACAGGGAGAGATTTACAATTTTGATAACATCATTTGGAAACTATTCAATCTTGTCTTGCAATATTCTAAATACGATTCTAACTTGGATATCAGAGATCGTTCCCGACTCATTGGGGCCATCTTGCCTAATGTGGTTTATATTGATCCTTCGTTGACTGCAACAACAAAAATTGATTTTGGAGTGTATTTCGAACAACCAGAAAATTATTATCTGGAACAATGTTACTCCAAAGCAAAGGAGATTGAAGTGGCAATATTACTTTTCCAAGCTGCGAAACCCCAACCAACTTCACTTTCATCAGTGGCTATTGGTGGAACAGAATACATGGATCTGGACAAATACAACAAGACCACAAAAGAGACCATGGATCCAGAATTATCCGATTACTACCAAGAGTTGAGATCTCAAGGGTTCCAATTGAAGGATTACAATAAGTATACCAAATCGATCTCATCAACATCTGCAGTGAACTCTAGAGTGAGTCCTTCGATTTCATCATCCTCAAGTATTAACAATGGGAGATACACTCGGACAGCTACTCCTACACAGACGTCTAACGTCAGTAAATACAAGCTTCAAACTCTTAATGACTTTTTGAACTATCGGGATGAAAGTGATTTGTTTGGAGGTGACGACAAGAAGAAGTCTGTTTACAAGGATGATGAGGATAGCTCTGAGGAAGATTCGGAGGAGAGTGATGAGGATAAAGTTGAGGAGCAACAGATAGCTGATAATAATGATGAGGAGGAAGACGAGAATGAAAATGACGGAGAAGATAGAGAAAATCTTGAAGATGATGAAGATGATGAAGATGAGAATCAATCAGGGGAATATGAAGATTACGAAGAAAGTTCAAATCGTCGTTTGTTGGGCTGATTGAATGTTTTTGACAAGGAGTTTCTATCTATTTGTCTTGAGAAGATGGCTGAAAGATCAAATATAAATATATATATGAGTAGGTGAAGTAAATGTTAGGTAGCGAGGGTCAAAAAAATTTTGAACACAAACAGAAGAAACATGAGTAAAAGGAAGTTGTGCGAGAAGAGTTTAGATGGTTTTTGCTTGAAAAAGGAGATAAAGTTAGGGCTTTTAGTGTGGACAACTGTGTTTGAAATCAAACTATTAAAGAGGAGCAAAGTAAATCAAAATGTCATCATTTTTAGGATTAGGAGGCTCGTCTAGTAAGACTAGCGGCTCGTCGTCATTGAACAGTGTCCAGGCTCAACAGGTGAAGGACCAGATCAAGACATCGATCGCACAGGAGATGGCCACTGCATATGCTACTTCACTTGTGAACTCTTTAACAGAGAATTGTTTTGACAAATGTATTTTCCATCCTTCTTCCAGTTTGAACTCCGTCGAACAGAACTGCATTAACGATTGTGCATCCAAGTTCATGAGATCTTGGAATCTGATTTCCAAGGCATATATTGCCAGGATTAACGGAAAATGAGCATCTAAAGAACATCTTATAATTGTCGAATGATCTAATATCAAAGAAATTTTTGATATTTATACTGACTGATGGTGTTATGTTTATACGTCAAGGTTTTGATGGACCGACGGTCATTGATTTCCTTTTGATATCAATTTGTAAATAGTCAATAGAGATTTTCAACGTGATAATTGTTGTTGTAGAGTGTATTTCGGGTTAGAGAGTTTTCATTACGGAATAAAATGTACTGGGAAAGATGAAGGACTTGATTTTTACTGAGAGGAGAGGAGGAGAGATGTAAGAGATGTAAGAGAAGAGAAGAGAGGGAGGGGATATAGTTCATTTTTTATAGTTTTCTGTTCGACTTGTAAACTTCCAACTGTTGTGGATCAATGATATTCTGAAAGCGTAGAGATTGGTTCAAAAAAGTCAATTTTATCTCCATGATTATATATTGGATTCCCCTGCAGAGTGACAGAGACAGGGGAGATTTTTCCCCGGACGTGAAAAATGAAAATTTTATGTCTGTGCATATCTAAGAATACAGAGTTATAAAAGGGTCTTTTGTCTGTGATTCCTGGTAAACCTCATAAACAAAGCTGAATAGACCATATTAGATGCTTCGGGGTTTTTATCAACAACTGAGAGTCCCGACTGTGGGGCTTTTAAGACCAAGAAATGGCCACTTTATTCGAAATTACGCTATCAAGAAAAAAGGAAAATTAGAAGATGAAGACGATTTGGACTTTGATTCGTTCATACCAGTGAGACCTAGAACAAGCAAGCGGCCACCAAAAGCGAAAACTGGATCCAGTCTTGAATCTTCAACTACTGAGACAAATACAGAGACAAACGAAGCCATTGGAGTCGATTGGTACTCGAAACTTAACGAAACAAACTCAAATATTCCAACTACCAAACGTGTGGAGAGACTTCAAAAGGAATTCTTGAAGTACGCCTCTGTAACAGAGGTGGAACGAATGAAACCTAATTTTGCTTCCTCGTTGAAACAGTATGTGACAAAGTTTGGAGACCTTCTATTGAAGGATTCCATCCAGGAGGAGGAACACCTGAAACATATATATGAGAAAGAAGACCCTTATGTGGCCTATATATTGGGCTGTATTCAGATACTGAAGGGAGGAATGCATTCAGAGGTAGTCATGGGACGTTTGCAGACTGCACGTCAAGTTGTAGACCCCGAATACTACTCCAAGTTCTCACAAGAGCTGGAATCCAGCTCAGACGATGATATGGAAGGCAATTTGGACAATCTGATAGAGTCTTATATGAACCTTCCAAAGCCAAGAGCGCTACATATTGAGGCACCAGACCTGGAGACGTTTTTAGATACTGTGGGAGGAGAGGTGGACAATCTTGAGCCTAAAATTGTGAATGATATATATCAAGATGTCCTTGAAAGCGGAATGTTGCTGACTCCAGAAGAGTTCCGTAAGTGGATTGGTGTCTCGTTGAACAACGAGTTCAACTTTTCTCCGGAAATGTACAATGAGTTGAAATCTGGAGTCCAAAACATGGGATTTCAGATGAACATTGATATCTATAATCTATTTTTGGCAGCATGTTTGAACTCCGAGAATTTGACACTGTTTGAAAACATCTTGGAAGAGATAAACATCGAAGGTATTCCATTAGACAGGTGCACGTTAGGATTGCTAAACGACTACAGCGCGTTCACGGGTGATTTCAATAAATGGCTGAACGTTATGGAACTCAGAGTGTTTGATCTTCCTCATTTCTTGGACACAGATGACCTTCGTTCCATTGTTGTGGCGCTGCTTCACTTAGGTCAAAAGCAACTAGCAACTGATGTTGTTAACATCGTCGCTCTAATTCAGGATGTGTTTAAAGACTACCATTCTCTAACAGAGGTGGAAAATGAGGCTGAAAACTCCATTCCTTATGAATATCCGTTGGAGTTGTATGATCTCGTGGTTGATGATCAGAGAATATTTATGTTTTATCCACATGTGGATGGAACGTTATTTGAGCCATTGGTGGAAGAATGTGCTACGGTGCAAGAGGTGGAGGAGTATTTTAAATCGATGAAACAATCGAACGCCAAAGTTACTATTGAGTCATATCAACGATATTTTGACCTACTTTACGAAAATAGGAAGTTGATGCAATTTGAAAAATTCCAGACGATTGTTCGCAATATGTTGGAGGATGAATCCAACTACTTGAATTACCTGATTCTCGATGAAGCAATTCTTGATAACTTCCTCAAGATTGCTGAATACTATATGGAGATTGGAGAATTGGGGGCTGATGACGATGAGCATGTGAACGCCATGAAGATATTATGGGATCACTTGGAGAACTTGCATCATTATCGATATGAGTCAGACGGCCAACAGTACACAGATCTGGTAGCCAGTGTTATTGTGCTCACGCGGTTGAACGTCAATTAAAAACGTCAAATGTAAATAAAGAAATCCATAGAATAGCAATGTAAATAGAGAATGGATGTAATAGGTGCAACCTGTTAGTAACATGAGATAGCGTAGGTGTGGATCAGATGGAATTGGCGTAAGAACATTTATCGCCATGGCTTATCTTTTGGTGGGAGAGCAAAATTGGATGTCAAAAGTCACATGACCTGCCCGATAAATGTGAATGTGGTGATTAGGTCACGTGTAATGATGAGAATGATAAAGAAGCAGAAGGCTGGTGACAGATAACGATTTTAGTGTGTAAGGTTACAGAGAATGCGCAAGAAGAAATTTAGAGGGAAAAAACGGCATTAGAAGCCCAACAGAACATGCCGATGCCGGCATGTTGTATGCTACATTAGGGTGAATGCACGGTTAAGGGGTCCTGTAGGGGTAAGATTGGATGATTTAGTAGGTGAATGTCACTGCAAAAAAGGGATTTCTGGTGGAGTTTCCGGAAAAGGTATGTTAATCCATGTGGCTAGTAAGTAAGATAGGAAGTGGCGGTGGTGTGAGAAAAAGGGAGAATTATCAGCTAACTTAGAGGATAAATGAGTGGGGGGATTAGAAATGGAACGAGATAGGTTGCTATGGAATGTCAGGACCCATTGAGAGATGGATGGGTGGAATTTGTCCAAGTTGATTTAAGGCATATCAAATGAAACAAGAAAAGTTTTCATGTAAACAAGGAATTGCTCATAGGTATTAGTCATTTGTCCAGTCACACTGTTTTCCCTGTGACACTCCGCTATCACCAGCTGGTGCCATGATGCTACTGGCTCTAGTTGTATCGGATTTACCACCGCCACACTGAAAATTTTTTTCTGATGCACCCACTTATTTGGTTATCTGGGCACTTGGGGTTACGCAATCGCGACACCGTGGTGGCCAGAAACAAATGACCAGTGGTGGGAGCAACGGGGCTACTAGCCACATGATGGATGGAAGATGGGCGTCGATCGCGTGTGGTGGTATCACCGATATCTATCTGATGGCAGGTGAGCCCGAGCGAGCCCGAGCGAGCCCATGCGAGCCCAAGCGAGCCCAAGGGCCGGTTGTGGCGGACCTGATGGTACAAGCGCGCATGTGGGGCGGTGCCACATACAAAACATCAAACAAGTATATATACATGGGGAAGGTAGGATATGACTGAAAAATGTCAAGTTTCAAAATGTTTAACAGCATAAGTGTTGATTGGCTTTTCAGACAAACTACCATACATTGGAATAGTTGATATAGGCATTTGTATCAGATAATTGAGTTCATAATGGTGTTTCAACAAGACGAATATTGCATCGTGGACAGCAGAAGAATCGATCCTGAGGATGTGGCCGGAAGCTGGAATGGGTCACGTGAAACAGGCTCCTTGTACTGCTCAAGAGAATGTCAACACAAAGACTCATTATACCATCTTTCGACTCTAGCAAACTCAAAGACGTCCAAATTGATAACCTATTCGACGTCAAGATTTGTGCCCTTCATGGATGCAGATCAGACATCCGCAAATGATGATGATGATGATTTCTTCAAACTGGACGATCTCCAGACAAATTCTTACACAATGACTCAAACCTCCTCGTCGCGTGGCTCAGTCTCGTCTATGAGCTCGCTCCCTTCCCTTTTGGAAGACTCGCCCGAACTCGATTCCTATGACAACTACCCATACGATGAGACATACGAGGTGCAGAACTTCACAAGTTATGAGGAGCCAGAGGACATAGTTTTAAGTGATGAGTGGCTTTATGAAACACCATCCGATTCAAACTTACATAAAACAGCTTCAAAGGGGGCAGCTGATGTTTCGAATCCATGGGGTTGCGAGCTCTCGCTTGCCAATTCATCATACAACCTACGTAGTAAGAGCATTTTGAGCACGCTGATTGAGGAGACATCACAGGGAGATTACCAGCAGCAAACACCAGTCGATTCTGCATCTCAAAACTACAGGCTTTGGATAAACAGAAACTGAATTTATAAGGGGGATGGAACAATTGACTTGGTCCATTTCGTTTCAGTTCGCTCTGTCGGTCGATCTTTTTTTTTTGCTATAATACCACGCCATCATCAATCATATCATGATTTACATTATTTCGGATTTACTATAGGTTTATAACTTGCTTGGGTAAGCGGTTATTGTATACACAACAGGTTTGCTATTTTTTTTTCACATTTATATCAGGCTTTTCATGGGTTTCATAAGGGGTTTCTGATGAACATGGTCATCTTCTGGCTTGAGCACTGAGCTTTTGCATCTAATAAATATAACGATAGTTTCATAACTAAATTCTATGGAATGTAGCTAGCTGGATTAGTAACAATTTTTTTTTTGAATTTTTCAAAATGGGTAAAACAAAATTTCAGCGTCTTTAATTTTTTTTTTTAAAAAAAAGACAAAGTCATGTGACTTTTTGTGTGGATGTATTTTTTTTTTTTGTTTTTGTGTTTTGCCAGGTTGTTGGTGTACATCCCTGCACCAGATAACGTCGTTTAACGTGTTTGTTGGTTTCGTTTAGGGGCTTCTGCGTCTGAAAAATTGTAGATTTCACTGTGTCAATGTCCCCTTTTTTATTAGAAGTTGTAGAGAGGGAACAGTGTTATAATTACGCATTTTAGAAAGAATCTGAGTTCCAGATAAATCTGAATCACAAGTATATTACAAGAACAAGCTATACATTAATATGACACGTCCTCAAAACGTCGGAATCAAAGCCATCGAACTATATATTCCTGGTCAATATGTCGAGCAGGCAGAGCTAGAATCATACGACGGTGTTTCATCAGGAAAGTACACCATCGGTCTGGGCCAGACAAAGATGGCCTTTGTTAATGACCGTGAAGACATCTATTCTATGTCTTTGACAGTTCTCTCGAGACTGTTGAAGAACTATTCCATCGACCCAAACTCTATTGGAAGATTGGAGGTGGGAACAGAGACCCTCTTGGACAAGTCGAAATCTGTGAAGTCCGTCTTGATGCAGCTATTTGGTGAGAACTCAGACATTGAGGGTGTTGACACCATCAATGCCTGTTATGGTGGTACTAATGCTGTTTTCAACTCTGTGAACTGGATCGAATCCTCCGCTTGGGATGGTAGAGACGCTGTGGTTGTGTGTGGTGATATTGCCATTTACGATAAGGGTGCTGCAAGACCAACTGGTGGTGCTGGTACTGTTGCCTTATTGATTGGTCCAGATGCCCCATTGGTTTTTGAACCTATCAGAGGATCCTACATGGAGCACGCCTATGACTTCTATAAGCCAGACTTCACCTCAGAATACCCAGTTGTCGATGGTCACTTCTCTTTGACCTGTTACGTTAAGGCTCTCGATCAGTGTTATGCCAGCTACTCCAAGAAGGCTATCGCAAAAGGTTATACCCATGGTTCTGAGGTCGGAAAACAGGCTGTTGGATTGAAGTATTTCGACTACAACTGTTTCCACGTCCCAACCTGTAAGTTGGTTGTGAAGTCATACGCTAGATTATTGTATGATGATTTCAGAGCTGATCCTTCTCAACTTCCCGATGTTGATGCAAAGTTTGCCACTGTTGACTACAATGAGTCTTTGACTGACAAGACCATCGAAAAGACCTTTGTTGGTCTAGCAAAGGAACTCTCAAAGGAGAGAGTCCAACCTTCATTGGAGGTCGCTACTAATGTCGGTAACATATATACTGGTTCTGTGTTTGGTTCATTGAGCTCTCTATTATACTATGTTGGTAATGAGAAGCTCCAAGGTAAGAGAATCGGTCTCTTTTCGTATGGTTCCGGTTTGGCCTCGTCTCTCTACTCCGTCAAGGTTAAGGGCGACTTGTCTCTCATCATAAAGAACTTGGATATTCAGAACAAATTGGACAGCAGAGCCTCAAAGACTCCAAAGGAGTACGAGGCTGCTCTAGCTTTGAGAGAAAAAGCTCATCTACAAAAATCCTTCAAACCAGTGGGTGATTTGGACCTCATCGCAAAGTCTGCTTATTACTTGTCTGAAGTTGACGATAAGTTTAGAAGATTCTATGAAATCAAGAAATAAGTCATCCATCTACAAAATGAACAGAAGTCATAACATTCCCTCTTCACATGTCTGCTACCCCAGTGTCTTTGCCCATCCCCACTTTTTAGAGTATTAATTGAGTAAACTTGCTCTCCTATAGCTTGCTTTTGTTTTTGTTCTTCTTTGCTTGGTCTTCAGTTGGTGATTTCTGTCATGCTTATATTTCCTGCTATTTTAAATGGAGACTGTTAAATACTTAACTACTATAAATACTGTATTCCTTTGCAATCGAGTGCTCGACTTTAAAGGTATGAGTAATGAGTTTAATAACATATTCATTTGTTACTATGAGAAGTAAATGAGAAGCAACTAAATTAAACCATGAAAAACACATACTAAGAAATACAATATGAAGAAAACTAATGAGCTGAAAAAGGATCAAAGAATGCATGTAAAACGAAAACTAAAATAGATAAAAAAACACAGAAATGGATGTCCTGTCTATTAACCTCTCCAGATCATTAATCCACCAACTAGAACCATTCCTAAAGAAACATACCACCAGAAATCATAGTCGAAGTTCTTTCTTCTGACAGCATTTGTTCTATAACGATTCTCAAGAGATCTCTTAATCTTTT
This sequence comes from Ogataea krabiensis, assembly GCA_030582815.1. Taxonomy (NCBI): domain Eukaryota; kingdom Fungi; phylum Ascomycota; class Pichiomycetes; order Pichiales; family Pichiaceae; genus Ogataea; species Ogataea krabiensis. Next base: position 190,407 of record JAJMHB010000016.1, read on the forward strand.
TGGAGAGACCTGCAGAAGAGGTAGGAGTCGAGTCCGAACCTGCACCGTCTGCTGTTGGATTCATAGTAATTGTTGGTAGCATCTGTGGAGGTCTGTAAGCTAGATATAAAGGTTGCATTGGAGATCCATCACTTTCATAAAGTTGTAGCTTGTATCTGCCATGGTATGCATCCAAACTGAGTTCGTACTTCTCAAACACCTCCTGCTGAGAGTATCTGGTGTACTGCGAAACACCGTTGTCTGAGCAAGGCTCACTCAGTAGCTGTCTTCCATCGATTTCGAAAGGCGTGAGGATTATAGAGCCGGTGCTGTTCACCTCGTATTTTCCATGTTGGAAAATCAATGCTGCCACGGCACAACTGTGATTTTGTGGGTTTGATGTGACCTGATACAAAGCTTCTTCAAAGTAGCCGTCCTCGTGGAATGAATATGAGATACCTGGAAGAGCAGGTTCGATTAATAACTCATCAACAGGGTCGTAGAAGCCAGGACCTGTGAAAACCGTGTTGGATTTCGAGCTCCAGGTTCCAACAAGAGTCATGTTTCCATCATCAGCAGCAACATTGGAAGCAAGAAGCATAGATCCAAGCAGCGATAATTTCTTTAGACTCACCATGATATGTAGTTATACTATTATGACTAGACCAGAGTGCAAAAAATATAGTGATTGACTGTGTAATGTGTAAGCGACTGTGACGTGACTGAGACCAACTAGAATCTAATTATCTGGCGTAGATCGTTCCAGATGTGTATTCCTATTGTTTTTTTCCTCAGAACTAATGTTTAACAGACTGGGAGATCGACTTGTTTTTATGTTAGCCCCTTATAATGTATATATCACGTTAGAAGATGTTGTGCAAGATGTTTTTTATTGACACTCTGAGTCTCCTTCCGCAGTTTTAGTTGCATTTTCAAGTAACAGAAAACCAGATGAAAAAGCTTATTCTTAGTCCAAAGCTCAGCCCCAATTCTAAAAATTATTTTCTCACTCGCCCCTTTCATGTTTGTGGCGAGTGTGATGGTGTATTTTTTGGCGCGAGGTACACGACCTCTAAATGTACAATTTATTTTATCAATTCTTTTCAAGACAAGACGATATATATAAGACTAAGATAATCTGTCTTCTGGTAAGGGAATCAAATAGTAGAATATCTGTTAAGGTTCTGTCTAGATCTCAATATCTTTTACGTTCATTGGAAACATCAGCTTGCATCATCGTGAATGGCTCCCTCCAATACCGTGATCCCCTTTGACCAGGAACAAGACCCAGAGGGTCAGTCCAAAAGGGCTAATAAATTGATAGGAACCTATTCAATGCCTGATCAATTCAAAAAGGAGCTCTCTGAAGAAGCAGAAAATCATACAGATTTATTATCGAAAAGGGCGGATAAAAGACAGATCATATCAAGGGAATCAGATTACCAGAAAAGAAGGTATCAACTCAACAGACCTGAAGATGTATCTGAGGCATCTAATACTCTCAGTTACCGAGAGGCAATGGAAAGACGCAATAAAGAAAAAGAAATGGAACGTAAAGCACAAGAACTCAAGGAACAGGAAATACAGCAAGAACAAGAATCTAAAAGTCAACAACAGCGTGATAAAACTCCACCTAGAAGAACCAGAAAACGTCGATGGGATGTTCAAGATGACAGTCAGGAAAATCCATCTAGATCTGTAACCCCAGAGATCGGTGATTCAAATAGTTCTGTTTTGAAACGTAAATCCAGATGGGAGAAGGAGAATGATGATATTTCCAACAGTACTGCTCCGACCACAGTGTTAGATCAGACGCCTGTCATCGATGGTATTCCTCTAACAGATGAAAACCTTAATTTTCTACTCCCCCCAGGATTCATCATTGCAGAGCGCCCAGAATCTTATAAACCTATTTCTGATGCTCCTCCAGATCTTTCTGAATATATTCCAAACACAAATTTGACTGGATACATGATTCCAGAAGATAGCAACCTGCAACAAGAGCATAAGTTGAACAATCCGCAATTGATTCATGAAGTTCCTGGTTTGCGAGACTTGCAGTTTTTCAAGGAGTCTGATATGAGAGTATTTGGAAAACTAATCACCACAAGGCATATTAACGCTTCCGACTTGTCAATTGAAGAACAAAAAGAAAGACGTTGTTTAAAATTAATTTTGAATATAAAAAACGGCTATCCACATGGTAGAAAATTAGCTCTTCGATCTCTCACAGACAATGCAAGATACTTTGGTCCAGATTTAATATTGAACATAGTTCTACCATTGCTTATGGACAAGACATTGGAAGAACAAGAGAGACATTTGTTGGTGAAAACTGTGGGGAGAGTTCTATTCAAAGTGGATGAACTTATCAGACCTTTCACACATAAGATTTTGGTTGTCATAATGCCCTTGTTAGTGGATGAAGATCTCTATACAAGAATGGAGGGCCGTGAAATCATTTCAAATCTTGCTAAAGCTGCTGGATTGGCTCAAATGATCTCTACATTGCGTCCGGATATTGATCATTCTGATGATTATGTGAGGAATAGTGTTGCCAGAACTTTTGCTGTGGTTGCTTCATCACTAGGAATACCTGCATTGCTTCCATTTTTGAAAGCTGTTTGTAATTCAAAGAAAAATTGGCTTGCAAGACATACTGGAGCTAAGATCATTCAACAAATTGCAATATTGATGGGTTCAGGGGTTGTCCCTTATCTCAATGGATTAAATGGATGTCTTGTAAAGTTGATCACTGATGAGAATTTGAATGTCAGAACACTTGCTGCAGCTACTGTGAGTTCATTAGCAGAGGCTTCTGCACCATACGGCTTTGAATCATTTGAAAAACTACTCGAACCATTATGGCAAGGATTGAGAAAACACCGAGGCAGAAACCTTGCTGCGTTCTTGAGAGCTATAGGATATATCATTCCATTAATGGATGAGGAATACAGCAATTACTACACAAAAGAGCTATTTAGAGTTTTAGCAAGAGAGTTTAGTTCGCCCGAAGATGAAATGAAAAGAACAATTCTAAAGATAATGCAACAATGCTGTTCTATGGAAATTATTGACAAGGGTTTTTTGAAGGGAAATAACATTGTGGAAGACTTCTTCAAAAACTTCTGGAATAGAAGAGTTGCTTTGGACCCAAAGATCAATAAGATGTGTGTAGACGCATCATATTCTCTCGCATTGAAATTAGGTCCAAATGCTGTTATTGAACATATCTTGGTTCCGATGAAAGATGAATCTGAAGCATACCGTAGAATGGCTGTTGAGACAGCAGACAGTATAGTGAGTCAACTTGGTTCATTTGACTTGGATGATAGAACTGTCAACAGGCTTTTGGATGGCCTGCTCTACTCATTTCAACACCAGACAGTTGAAGATGCAGTGTTCTTGAATGGATTTGGAAATATTTTGCATTCTCTTGGAATCAGAGTGAAGCCACATATAGTTTCGATAGTCAGTGCAATCTTATACCGACTTAAGAATAAAAATGCAGAAGTTAGAGAGCAGGCTGCTGATTTACTTGCGAAGACCTGTGTTGTTTTGAAAATTTGCAGTGAAGACGATACCTTGATCAGATTGGGAACTATACTCTATGAGTCACTTGGAGAAGTGTATCCAGAAGTTCTTGGATCAATTGTGAATGCATTAAGAAGTGTGATTCAAAATCTGGGTGTGGAATTGATTAATCCACCTGTTTCTCAAATATTAGCAACATTGACCCCTATATTGAGAAATAGACATGAAAAAGTGCAAGAGACCACCATTAGCTTAATTGGTGATATAGCTGACAGAGCTAAAGAGTATATAAACCATAGAGAATGGATGCGTATCAGTTTTGAGTTGCTTGAGATGCTGAAAGCCCGGAAGAAGCAAATCCGGAAGTCTGCCAATACCACGTTTGGATTGATTGCAAGAGCCATTGGTCCTGCGGATGTTCTTGTTACACTTCTGAACAACTTGCGTGTTCAGGAGCGTCAATTGAGAGTGTGTACTGCTGTTGCAATTGGTATTGTTGCAGAGACGTGTTCTCCGTATACTGTTTTACCTGCGTTGATGAATGAATATCGGTTTCCGGACAAAAATGTTCAGAATGGTGTTCTGAAGTCAATGTCTTTTATGTTTGAATATATAGGGGATATGGGTGCTGATTATGTGTATGCGACTCTACCGTTGTTGCAGGATGCTCTGACGGACCGGGATCTGGTGCATCGTCAGACTGCCTCGACGGTGGTGAAACATATGGCACTTGGGTGCTGTGGTCTGGGTTACGAGGATGCATTTGTTCACTTTTTGAACCTGATCTGGCCCAATATATTTGAGACGTCTCCGCACGTGATTGACCGGATATTGGAGAGCATTGAATGTTGTCGGATAGCTGTTGGTACTGGTGTTCTGATGAACTATGTTGTGATGGGACTTTTCCATCCTGCTCGCAAGGTTCGGGCTGTGTACTGGAAGGTTTACAACAATATGTATGTGAGCAGTTGTCACTCATTAGTTCCTTACTATCCACGACTTTCTGCTGTTGGAGACGAGATTGTTCCGCAGCGGTCGGTACAGTCGCCACAGTCCCAGCAGTCCCAACAGCCCCAACAGCCCCAGATTTGTCTGGAGAAGCACGATTTAGGAGTCACGGAGTTAGATTTGTGGATCTAATGTCCCGTTTGATCTCTGTTATCTCCTAATGTAATAATATTGTTATTTGTTAACGGTGGTGGAATCCATACAAGATCCATCGATTTATAATAGCCGCACGCGTGGATTTTCTATTGTCTGAGTTTTGAACCTGAAACAATCAGGCTGTGAAATATTTCCACAGGGGCATGCAACACTGCAATTTAGAGAAAGAATATGATGAAAGACGATGTGGACTGTTGAGCTACCAACAACAAAAGAGGATTGTGTCGAGTCGAGGAACAGCAAATGCATGGGGGTTGTGATGGCGAGTCAGTTTTTATGAATTTGTAAAAGACAAGACAAACACAGACTGGAAACAGTGGAGAGATCATCGGTGAAAATTTGAAGCTTGGTCAGTGAACCCGATTGTGGCAACAGAGCTGAAGTGAGTATTCGAGGCTAGTGTCTATTTTGTAAGACATTTTTGATCCAAACAACAGCGTATTGTTTAGCATTGCAAGCATCACCACAGGAACCTCGAGCATCACAACTACAGAAATACACACCCTGTTGAGGTCGGCAATTGGGTGTTCGACATTGATCAAAACGGTATAGGTATCCAAACAAAAACACACAGACAAGAGACAAGAGACAATCACAATCACAATCACACAGATCAACATAATGGAGAAATCACAACTACAGGCATCCAGTCCATATGAACGACAGCTGGAGCTCAGCAGTATCCTAACGAGTCGGATACAATCCGTGCAGTTAGAATCCAAGCAGCTACTTCATCATCTGGCGAAAGTGAAACATCAGGTGAAAGACGCCTCTTTGCAATCGATGTCAGCGAACTGCAACAAGACCATAGACCACATCCAACTCACAAACTACAAGACATTAAGAGGGCATTTCAATAAGGTTCTGGCATTGAGTTGGCATCCAGACAACAAACACATAATAAGTGCAGCACAAGATGGATTTCTTTTACTTTGGGACTCCACCACCGGATTAAAGAAGAATTTAATCCGTCTGGATGATCCATGGGTCACCTCTTGTGATATATCACCCAACGGTCGCATGGTAGCCTCGGGTGGACTGGAGAATGCATGTATCGTTTACAAGCTACATTCCGACGACGATCTATTGGACGATTCGTCATCCGTGGGGATACAGCAGAAAAAATCAATAGTTTCGATATTCAAGGGCCACAAGGAGTATATTGCGGACCTGTCGTTTGTCAGTAACTCCCAGATACTAACATGTTCTGGAGACAAGTCGATCAATCTATGGGACATTGAGAAAGGAATGAAAATACGGAGTTTCCATGGACATCTGGGTGATGTTCTGGGGCTTTCAGTCAGCAGGGGTGATCCAAATCTGTTTGTTTCATGTTCATCAGATAGATTGGCCAACTTGTGGGACATTCGAACTCCAATCAACATGAGACAGTTTCAAGTGTCAAATACCCATGATTCGTCAACTGTAAAGTTTTTCCCTGATAATAATTGTTTTGCATGTGGATCAGATGACGGAGAAATCAAATTGTTTGATATACGGTCGGACTGTGAAATATCAATGTACTCGGCAGGTGTGGTCCACCAAATAATGAGTCGTAACTCGCCTACATTACAGCAACAACAGCAGCAGCAGTCGGGAGTGGATTTTCTGTCTGGTAACGATTCCACTTCTTCTCTGAGATTTTCGGCCAAGTCATCGATAGTGGCAGCATTGGATAATCCAGGAGTGCTTTCGATCGATTTCAGTCGGAGCGGAAGACTGTTATTCGCCTCCTATGCTGATTATCCTTCGGTGATAATATGGGACACTATCTTTGGGAAGGTAGTGGGAGTGTTGGATGGACATCGAGATGTTGTGAGCAAGGTCAGGGTTTCTGATGATGGACTAGGTGTTGCTACGGGGTCCAGAGACCATACCACTAAGATATGGTCTATCTGAGGCCTGATCCCATATTTACTGTGCCTTGCAAGGAGGATACGATGGTTTTATATGAGATATAATCCCAAGTATGTACGAATTATACGATGGTAATCGTATCGATGTTTTTTTTTCAGAACGGATAAAGCATTGATATGTAGATTCATTTGCATTATAAAAGATATAGTAGTAACAACAAGAGCTCTAGATAAGAGAAAGGGGGAGTGAACAAAATAAAGAGAAACCATGTTGGTTGGTGAACGAAAGAGATGGACCCAGACTGGAAGAATAAGGGGATGTAAATTATCCTGTGCTATTGATTGGTCCAATTACTCTGCTCTCTTCTTCACATAGTCCCATAGACTCTTCAACAAGGTGTCTGGTAATGTGAACAGATCCATTGTGAACTCTCCGTTCTCGACGTCGTTCTTGATACTCATTTCCGGGGTCCTGTTATCATTGATCATTTGCACCACTCCGAGAAGATCGTCCTCAGAGAGTTTTGTGAGATTGTCAGCAAGCTTTTCGAGATCAACTCCAGCCTTGGAGGCTCCGCCCTTCAACTTCTTTGTGTTCTTAGAATCGGAAACGGTGGTTGCCTTTCTCTTTGGCTGTCCGGTTCCGGACGAGGCCACGCCTGGTGTAGCAGGAGTCGAGCCCGAGTCATTGAAGTTGGGAACCGGCCCGGTCTTGGAGAGCTCTTTGAGTATGTTCTGCTTGTTGGTGTTGATAGTGATCGGTGTATCTATAACGTATTTTTCCTTCATGAAGTTGAGATCGTGGTTTAGCTTCTTGTCGCCTCCCTTATCCAAGAGGGTCAGCGTTATTGGGATGTCGAATCCTCCCCATCCCTGCTCCGAGATTCTAAATGGCGGCTTCTTGAACGATCTGACCGGGTTGGTGAAGGTTGGATGCAGGTGGTACGTCACCTTGTCAAACAACGTAGCCGGCTGTTCCACGCCCTTATCATCCACCAACGAGATCTGTATCGCCCATTCTCTCATTGGAAATCCCTCCTGAACAGGTGGGATGTCTTTTAGAACCTGTTGGGTGGTTGTCACTCTCACGGTTCTCTTCACTTCGACCATTATGCTGCTAATGCTATTACTCTTTGCCGGATGTTCTGCTGTTGTCTCACCGGTATCTCTCGTGTATCGCTTCTATTTGTGCCTGTCTGCTGTTGCTCGGTGTTGTCCAACCTCTCGTGTGTTCCAGACTACCCAATCACGCTTCCAATGCCCACAATTTCTAGCTATCCGGCCAATTGACCCTCCTTCCTTCTATCCACAACACGATGTGTCCCTGTTAATTACTCAAGAAATTTTGGCCATCTGTCTCCTCTAGACAGCACCGAAAAATTTTTCATCTCCTAGCTTTGGAGAAGCACCCAACTTTTGATCACCACAGCTCCTATTTTTGCACTCTCTCTCCAGTATACAACACCGTCTCTGTCATATTAACTGTCCAGCAGTCATTTCAGATCTACCCGGTCATAACCACACTAATTTTGTCCCTTTTCCTCTCATAATCAGTACTCTTTCTACCCCCTAAATCTTCTCTCTCTCCCTCCTCCTTCTCGCACTCTCTCACCACCTCCTGTAAAACCAACGCCTCTTTCGCCGGCCCAAAACCCTCTTTTTGCCCCGTATTTTCCAAATTCTCCCATCCTAACCCATTCTCTACTTCTACATAGACACGCTCAACAGTCTTCATGTGCTCCCCATCTTCACCCTTCGTATCCCTCTTCACTTCATCTGTATTTCTGTCTGCTCCACTTCACCACCATACAGACAGTCCCCTGTCAAGAAACCAGTCTGAGACTATCGTCGCGTCTATAGTCAGTCCATCAAAGATGAAACTCATGTCAAACAGTCGCGTCGAATCTCATCATTGAACCCACCCCCCTTTTATCAGACATTTAATCTTCCCTTAATTCCTTCATCTCCTCCATAATTGATTACATTGTCTCTGTCCTCAAATAAACCCTCCATAACATCCATAATGCATATAAAACTCCCTTTTTAATCCCTTCTTCTCTCACCAGACTAGTCTTGCCCCCAAAAAAAACAAAAACGAAACCCATCCCTACTAGTTATATCTATTATAACACTAACTGACTCCAGTACGATCACTAAAAATCTACTAACTTACTTGAAAAATGTCTTCTGACTCGCACGACATTTTCTCTCATGTCTTGTGTACACTACACAGCTTTGCTCATCATAACTCAAAATCTTGCAAAATCTGTCAAACTACTCCTAGCAGGAACAGAAATGGGAAAACTGACAAATATCGTTCACATGTTAATTTTGATACCCCTCCATCAAAACCTCCAACACGAATACAAATAATTCTTTATTCTATCTAAACACATTTCCCTTTACTTTTTCAAACCCCCTGAACGCTCTCATCTCTCTTCCCCTGCCCCGCTCTATCCACCATTCTAATCCTTCCTTTTGCACGTTGCAAAATTTTGTGCGGCGTCCAGATCTTGACAAATCGTGTAGATCTCGCAGGGGGTGCTGTTTTCTCGGGCTATCATTCGCAGTGTGAACCGGAGCCCGTTACTGAGTGTGAAAGTTTTTTGCACCCATCCTTAAGGTTCTCTGGACCACCAAAACATACCCCTAACCATCTACAGGGACTATCTACAACATTTCAAAACAATCAAAGCCGCAAAAGAACCGCCATAGTTTGCCAATTCCAGCTCTTTTATTGGCAGATCCCCAACAATTCAACAAGCATCTGAAAAAGAAAGAAAAAATTCTCTAATTTTTTCACTTGTTGTAGACCATTTCAAGTAGTCGTATGCAGGATTGGATATGCGGGACGTTTGGCTTAAACAGAATTTGTCAGGGAGTATAAATAGGTTGATAATCACTGAGTTGATTCTCTTAACATAATTTGAATTTGGCGGTATTTCCAGTAATCTTCAGACCTCAGATTCAAAAAGAGCTTGCTTTTCCGCCCAAAATGTCGTCTGTCGGAGTTGCTACCAGCTTAACAGGAGAGTCTAGCTCCTCTACCATTAAAAGGACCAACAACATCACTTCGTTGGACTCCCAAAAACAGCAAAAAACTGCAATAAACACTAATGGAGATGTCTTCAAGGTTCCTGATTATACCTTCAAACAGGTCTACGACTCCATCCCTAAACACTGCTTCAATAGATCTCTCCTTTACTCCCTACATTTTGTTGTCAGAGATATCGCAGCCATGGTTTTGATTGGTTACATTGGAATGACCTACATCCCATTAGTTCCTAACAAGGCCCTCAGATTCGTTCTTTACAACCTCCAATCCTTCGGTATCGGATTGTTTGGCTTTGGACTCTGGATCTTGGCCCACGAGTGTGGCCATGGAGCTTTCAGCGACTATCAGGACGTCAACGACTTCGTCGGTTGGGTCCTCCATTCCTACCTGGGAGTCCCTTACTTTTCTTGGAAATTCTCTCACGCAAAGCACCATCAGCATACTGGAGACATGAGACGTGATACCGTCTTCATCCCATGGACCAAAAACGAACTTTTAAAGGAAAACCCAGAGGCTTCTTCTATCTACGAAATTGTTGACGAAACCCCTATCGCCTCGATATTGAAACTTATAGGCCAGCAACTGGGAGGGCTACAGCTTTACTTGGCAACTAATGCCACCGGACAACCCCAACCAGGATGGTCTAAGATTGGTAAGTCTCATTATAATCCTAGTTCCCCTGTTTTTGAGCCAAACCAGTATTGGTACATCGTCCTTTCTGACATTGGTATTCTCACCACCATTACCGCTGTCTACCTATGGTACAAGAAATTTGGTCTTTTCAACATGATGGTTAACTGGTTTGTTCCATGGTTATGGGTCAACCATTGGCTTGTCTTCGTCACTTTCCTACAACACACCGATCCTACCTTGCCTCACTACGAGCCATCCGAATGGAACTTCGCTAAAGGAGCAGCCGCTACTATTGATAGAGAATTTGGTTTCATCGGTCAACACATTTTCCATGATATCATTGAAACCCATGTTCTGCACCACTACATCTCCAAGATTCCATTCTACAATGCTAGAGAGGCAAGTGCAGCTATCAAGAAGGTTTTGGGTGAACATTATAGACATTCAGATGAGAATATGTGGGTTTCTCTCTGGAAATGTATGAGATCATGTCAATTCGTCGATGGTGAAGACGGAGTCTTGATGTTTAGAAACACCAATGGAATTGGTGTCAAGCCATAGATAAAAGGTTACCTCATGGCATATATTACAATTATGTATTTGAACTTGGTGCACTGTTTGGTTTTATTCTGATTGATGTGTATATTAGTATCTTTTAGTCTGAAACAGATGTTTGCTTTCTGAATTATTCTGCAACTGTCTTTTTAATCTTAAAAACTCAGGAAACTGTATATTGAAACGATATAAAAGTCCAAATGTAGAACACTAGATCACTATCTAGAGACATTAAGAAAAAACACTTGGTTTCTCGGTTCTCTGCGCTTTTCCATCATAGGGCAAAGACTCCGAATACAAACACAGTAGCAAATATACCGATAAGAACACTTTGAATGTTAAGTTTTGAGGAGTCGTTACTGAAATCCACCTCAAAGTCTGCCAGAGGAAGGTTTTTGTAAGGGTTGAAGTCTTCAGGAATGGAATCGTCATCTCCATTCTCTAGATTGAAGTGAGAGCCATTTCCTAAAACCCCTTGACCAAACTTGCTCGAGCCTTTACCCACTTGAGAGGAAGAGTTGAAACCATCGGTCGATGTTGATGATAAAGTCTTGGACAAGGAATCTGATGGACTCGATGTCGCTGGTGATTTCTTTGTTCCTGATGAGGCCACAGAAGAGACTGTAGAAGCAGAAGTTGGTGGAGCTGGACTTGTGCGACTTGAATCAGATGCTACAGAACTAGGTTTCGTAGAGGATGGAGATTTTGCGGAGGAGCTAGAAGATGAGGTCTGGAAGGCAGAGGTAACAAGTTGAACTAGCTCATCATAGTATGACTTCTGCTCACTTAAATCCTTGTTAGCGTCCCAAATGAAGTCTAGTTTTCCGTCTTTCTGAGATGGGATGATAGTTGAAGAAGTTGCAGAAGATGACAAAGACAAAGATGAGGAAAATGACGAGGACACTTGCGAGGACAAAGAAGATGACAAGGAGGAGACCTTCGATGTCACAGATGGTGGAGCTGGTGGTGGAGCTGGTGCACCTGTTGGCACTGCACTGGTTATGACAGGTGCAGAAGTGGTTGGCACTGTCAAGGCAACACTGTCACTGGTGGTGAAGAGTGTTGGATTAGCAGGTCCCAGATTCAGAAGATGGCTAGTTTCTGAAAATGTATTAAAGAGTGGAGGTTGGTTGGTGTTGATCGGTATTGTTGCTGTAGCTTCAGTGCCGTTAACAAACTTGGTGTTGGAGTCAATAGTTTGAATGTTTCCTTCGGCGGCTGGGATTGTTGTAGCGGTAACAGTGGTGGTAGCTGTTGATAGGTAGACTGTCTTGACAGTCTCTGTAACGGTGACAAAGACCGTCGAAGGCTCCAGTGTAATGTACACCACATTAACCAATTGGTCGAGATCAACTCCTTCCAGAGGGTTCTTAGTTTCTGGGGATCGAGCATGGAAGTCCTCATCGTTCAACACATCAAAATTGAACACTTTAGCTTTTTCTCCGGCAACAACCAGAGGGAAGAGCACACCGACTATCGGGGCTAATAAACAGCTGGATAACTTCATTGAAAGTTTAAGTTACGTATATAGAGGTAAGTAATCAGCTGAACTTGTTCAGAAACGAATAAAAGTAAGAGGAAAAAGTATGAATGGGTCTTTAGTCATTTAAAAAAGGGAGAACTTATTTTTTTAAAGTAAACGGGGATTACCGCCCTAATTCATGTTTTCAAAATTATTCACATCTTTAACGCCGTGAAGTAGACAAGTAATATCATCTGACAACACTTCTAAAGCCACATAACTATTTCTAACCAGCAGTCTAGTCTCTTAGATCTTCTGCATCAGCATTATAAATACTTCAAATACTACCAATTTTGGTTCGTTGCTACCAATGGCTACCAACAGTATTCGGGAAAAGATATAACCACTCTCTACATTCTATATTCATCCTCACGTCTTATATGCTGTTTTTGAACCATTGTAACGCCTTTATTAAGATTCATATACAGCGTTAAATGGTTAACACTTGACCGGCTCCCCTGAGTATTTTGGCTCCTGTCTCAGAAGCGCGACAGAAACTCATGTTGTATAGAAAAATTTGTCTCTCACCAATTATTGAATAAAGCTCCCAATCTGATGTCATCTCTAGAACAAACCAGAAAAGAGACAACTTTTTACATCGTACACCTACAAAAACAACCATCTTATGAAGACGGAAAACTAAGTTCAATTAAGAGAACCAAAAGGATAAAGATAAATCAAGGTTATATAATAAAACTTAGTGCACCCATGTGAAAATCCTATACATGAAGTTAACCTTTGGAGCCATATAGCCTATTATTATATAACCTCCGGATATTAAAGATGACATCAACTTTATTACATCAGTTTATGAAGGGGAGAAAAGATCTAATCCTCCTTTAATAGAGCATCTCTCTTCTCAGCAATTCTTTGTTGTCTTCTTTCTCTAGCAGCTCTGTTTCTCAATCTTCTAGCCTCAGCTTCTTCCTTAAGAGCCTTTTCTCTGGCTGCCTCAGCCTTGGCTTGGATGATGTGCTCCACTAAAGCTCTCTTGTGCTTGAAACTGTTACCCTTGGCAGATTTGTACAAGGAGTGGTACAAGTGTCTGTCGATCTTACCAGCAGCTCTGTATTTAGCCAATAGACGTCTCAAGACTCTCAATCTTCTCATCCACAAAACTTGAGATGGCATTCTAGCTTCAGCAGTACCCTTTCTCTTACCGTAACCCATGTGTCTACCACCTCTTCTGGACTCGGCCAAGGCTCTGGCGTGGGATCTGGAGTGGACAGTAACTGGCTTCTTCACAATGGTACCATTTCTGTACAATTTTCTGATAGCTTGTCTTGAGTTAGCTTGAGCAATCTCAGAGGTTTCGTTTGGATCTAACCAAACCTTTCTCTTACCGACATTCAAGACGGAAGCTGCAAGTCTCTTTTGAGTACGTAAGTTAGCCCTATAATACAAAAACATGTTAGTAAATGTTGGTACGAGTTGAATCATTTGATAAAGTGAGATTCAAAATAGACTAATGTTGTTTAAAAACTGTTTTCTTTAACCAGCCATCTCAAGAGTTATCGATCCATCTGTTGTTCTGATTGAAAATTACCAAGAACTGTAATTCACCTTGTAGTCGCTGTTACATATATAGTTTGCTCTAATTTGCCCCCAAATGAAACTCCAATGCAACTGTAACGTAGTTGGTCTAACAGCTCAAAGGATTCTTGATCAACACAGATATTTTTGACAACTTTCAACTGGTCAATGTAATTTCACAATTTTGGCTGATGATGTCTTGATTGTTGTCGTTTCCATCATTCTATCTCTCACTTTTCCAATAGTTCATAAGTTTGCATTGTTACATACATTTTTAAAGTCGTCAAATGTCTAGCACGATCTAGCTTACAACAATTTAAAACGAAACCAAACTATAACTGTAAAGACTTACTTATGTATAACTGTACTATATAAAATTTTTATTCATCCAAAGACCATCCATATTTTTCCAAATTCCCTGGAGTGAAAGAGCCTGTGGCCGCCTCTACACAGGCTATGGCCTGCTGAAACTGAAGCAGTCCACCATACGAGGAAGCAAGTTGCCTGGTGGAAAATTGTTCCAGCGGGGGTAAAACTGAGGTGCTCCACCTGAGTGAGAAACAAAAAAAATTCCATTAGCGAATAACATGAAGCCAGTCACTCTACTCCAAAAACCATATATGAGAAAACCCTTGTATATATCACATGATCACAAAATGAATTTCTTATCGGATCGTGCAAAGATGTAACAATTTACTGAAATTTTTATAAAATATAGGATTAATCAAAATACTATCCTTTTGGTAAGGATAAAGGGAATTGATTGGCAAATCCATCAAAAGTTTCAGTGTGAATTGCATTAAATCAGCAGTCATTGATAAAAAATGGCACATTCTGCAAGATCTAAATCAAAGCTTAAGTCGAAGGCTGAAAAAATAAAGGCTAAAGGATCAGATTATTCTCGTACTGACGAAGAGAGAAAACTCAGATTGGCCAAAAAGCTTAATGAGAATTTGACTAAACAGAAGAAAGAGAAGGATAGTTCCGTTGAATCAGTGGAAAACAATGATAGTATGGATGTGGAGCAGACTGCTCCAAAGGTGAGCACATCTGGCTGGAGGAATTCTAGAACCAGTATCTATAAGAAGAACAAGGCCTCGAAAAAGAAGAACAAGAACAGGACAATGAAGTTCTAGAGGTATAGATCAGAGGCTTTAGGCTGGTAATGGGCGAAGAGAGATATAATGGTGAATATTCTTTAAAAACAAGTGAAAATTTTCAGAGTGTTAGGGCCTATGAATCAGTGGACTGAATGTGTGTTAGAGAACAACTCGTTTAATGTATCGTTTCTATATAAATCTCTCATAATAGACAGATCGTGTGCATGTTATCGAACTACAATTTTTGGAATGCAGAGTATTGAGGGGCTATTAGTGTCGAACCTGTTGTACAACCAGTAATTAGGAGTACAAGCCTGAATAAACGACTTAGTTGTAGCATTTCGAATGAAGGGGCAGGAGCCTAAAAGTAACACAGCCCGATGTTTTATTTTTTTTTGTATGGGGCAATGCGATAAAGCATTGTCTTCTTTAACATTCAAGAGATTATGACAAGATGTCTTGTTCTGAGTTCTCGGTATATATAACTAACATACATGTATTCTTATGAAGATACCATCAATATGCCTTGCTTTGTCAAAGAGGCTTGTATCTGATGTTCCGGGTTTCTACACCTACAATGATGATCCAGTGAGTGGATTCACAGATCACCCAGATATAAATAACACCAAGGAAGAACCATATCCCCTTTTACAATTCAACCGCGCATATCAGCAAGAAGCAAACAAAAGTCTCTTGTTAGCATTAATTGAAAATCCCCGTTTTGTTGTTCCTGGGGCTCTTGATGACTACACTTGGAACCTTATTAGCTGGTCTGGTGGCGTTATATTATCGCTTGACGATTCAATTCTAGTATATAGCCAGAATGGCAGTCAATTGACCCTGTCACGCATTATCAGATTATCATCGCATAGAAAACCAACAGGACCAATCTTACATATTGAAATTGACCGCCGAGAGAACCAAGAATATCTATATTGTTTGAAGAGCAGCAATAGAGTCATTGTAATAAATCTAAAAACATGCAATATTATAAACGAAATTACAATTGATGATTTCCATGCGATCACCTTCTCATTGATACCAACTCAGGATGCAAACCTATTAATGATGATCAACAGTTCTTCAATGCTAGTAGTGATCACGCATGATTTTACTTGTCTGCATCAATCCTCCGTCGTTCATCTAGATTATTGGCCCCAAGGTTTTCTCAACTTCAACCGCTACTATATCTACATTGTCGGACCTAAAGGCCAATACCAAACCTTTAGATACAATTGGAACACTAAATCTCTTATAAATGCAGATAAAAAGCTTTTGGCATTGCTTCACAGAGGTGGATTTGGGGATCCAGCGTACGGCAGGACTCTAGAGGTAAGGAGAATCGATTCAAACAAATGGGTAATTGCACAAGAACACGGTTGGATTATATGTCAACTGGTTGATGGTAGAATTATTGATCTTATTTCATCACCACTAACCTCACGATTTGAAAAACTCATACTTAATACACAACAAACGAGTCAAAATAATAATCATTATAAGTTCGCTATCTTCATGTCAAATCTTGACACTATGTTTATAAATGATGGAAACGTACAACTTTTTGAAAAAACAACTAACCAACTACTTGATGTCGTATTGGCTAGTGATCAGTTGCTGGGTTTGTTCAGAGACAAAAAATCTGGTAAATGTTACCTTTCACAATTGGGCTCAAATGAAGAGGCACCTACTTCTTTTCTAGAATTTGATAATAATGGAGCCTGTTACTTCAATAGTTTTTTTGATTTCACGGTAACTGGTCTTGCAAATAGGGATCTTCTAATAAGTGATCGTGAATCAAACTTGCTTGTTAAAATCGAAACTTTGAATGGAAGGGTGTGCGATGTTCTTGAAGTCACCCATTTGATAAAAAGTGCTACCGATTTCCGATGTCTGATTGTGATTGATAGTTTGGGATTTGTTTACTCCTTTGTCTTGAATAATAAATTGACCAAGATCATCAAGCAAGTCAACATCGAGACAAAAGGATTGTTATCTCTAAACTATTTAGAAAGGTCAAACTCCATAGAAGTTATTGCTGGGAATGATCATTTCTTTCTTGATATACATACATGCAAAGTTAGAAGCTCTCCAGCTAATGACATTAGGGTCCAGATCTATGATGTTGATAACTATCTCAGAACTGGAGACTCTCCAGTAATGAAAGAGAATTATTTATTTGCTAATGACGTCAAAATTTTGCCTAACAAGTACATTGAGGATCACGATAAACTAAAAAGAGAAGTCTCAAAGATTTTGTTACACATCAGTGCTGGATCAAGATGGATCGCACTGCTTGATAAAGTTGGAGGAGATGCAACGTTCTTTGATTCAACTTTGATTATTGAAAAGTTTCCTTTGAAATTCATAATTTTACTGGCTCTTGTTACGAAGGATAAAAATGAAGCTCATGAAATGTTTCTATCCTACTCAATTGCTAATTTTCACAATTATTATTTACCAAAGGAATTGTGCTCTTACTGTATTTCTGCTGACGAAAAGATCGCCAACTGTGCCATGGAATTCCTTGACGATATTCTAGCTGGAGTTGGTCGGTTTAATAACGAGATAATTGATATTTGGAGTGGTCGCCTTATATCCGCAGGTTATCCAGGAGATAACGATGAACTTGATTCCATTTATGCGGTTTTAGTATTTGGAATAATGATAATGCATACTCCAAAATGGAAGACTTGGAGTAAGAATGAGATTTCATCCACGTTTCTGAAAAGACTGATCACTATGCTAACCTGCGACAATTCAGATCTTGTTAAATTAACTTTAAGACTACTAGCAAAAATGGGAACAAGTGTATTCACTAGTCGATTGATAAATCCAATGGAACTTTTTAAAATCATTTCCGTTGTTAGGTATAAGGCTTTGAAGTCAGGCGACAATAACAGTTTCAGTGCATGCAACTCATTCCTTTCTTCTTACCAGGAACAAAATGAGAGCTTCTTAACAATTATAATAGGATCTGTGTTGAACAGTTCATATAACTGTGTGAATCTACAGGTTTGTATCATTGATGTGATCAATTATCTACTGATCGACTCAGCAAACAAAATATCTCCCAACAACCTGTTTGTTCTTATTAATGCTCTATTATTTAGTTTCACAGATTTGCAGGATCATGATAACACTAAACACAAGCCATTGTGGGATACTATGGATCTAACTGCCAACATTCTGACTACTAACTTTCATGACTCTATAGGATCATACTTTAACTATGTTGGTCAACAAAAAAGACATTCAGATCTTTTACATTTGGCTAAACACGAGGGTCGATTATGTATCATGTTGGATGATGAGGCTTTGCAATTGGGCTACAAGGGATTGGTTTTCATAAACAAAGCATCACATCCAAAGCATCACGAAAAGAATTGGGAAACCATTCCCTTGAAATTGAGAACTGGAATCAAGAAAAATGATCCAAATCTCGAGTTTTTAAAGTCTAAAATGGGAACAACGGAGAACTCGATCAAGCCAAGATTTTCTTTGAACGGAAATATGCTGTGCTGCTTCAATTTCGTTGATTATTCCATTCAGATCTGGAATCTGAAGGACAAGATTGAAGACTCTCTAGATGTCCGAACGATCAAGAGCTCAAGTATTCCATTAAAAGTTCCAGATTTCCATCTATTATTCTTGCAATCTTACCTAAGCAATTATATGGAAAGCTACACCGACACTGGATTGCTGGAGATCTTGCGGGAGTTCCAGGAAAAGATAGAGATTGCTGGAGGTGAGTTCCAAGGACTTGCACATTCGAAAAGAGTAGTCGAAGCCGAGGCCATTTTAGAGATTTCTATAGTGGATCTGTTGCGCAAGTACTTTGATATATTTGATGACATTCATTATGAAGATCTTGATATGGAGTGGATTACGGGAGATAAGATTATTCTGAAATTGCGCAACAAAATAGTTTTCATGTACAACACCACGGAACTATAGAGTTGATTGCATGAGATATACTTTATGATACTACGTTACGAAAATCCGGAGAAGGTTGATTTATATAATTTCTGAGTGGCTTGCTGAGTGACTTGATAATATATTGGCTTGATAATGTGAACTTTATTGATAGATTATGCTTTATTATCGTAGCAACAACAATTAAGAGTAATGATTATTTCCCGCATATTATTTATTTCAAGAGGGAATAATTGCGGTAGTTTGTATTGAGGAAAATATCCGTGCATTGAGTCCAGTAAGGTGTAATTAGCTGATATATCCTGATGGAGAGAAAGAGTGGTGTGAACAGAATCTTGAAAATTGCCAGTCTGATTTAGGAATTCTGGAGAAAAAATTGTGTTGCGCACGTTTTCATTTCTCGCATGCCTGGTGATAGAACAGAATAAGCGTCCCCTGATGCTCTTTATCAACTGTTGCTAATAAGAAGAAAGGGAGAAAATATATTTGGATAAGCTGGGAGAACCTGAACGAAGTAGCAATAGGAACAGCAAGACGAATTGGTTACCATTAAAGGAATCAGAAGAAAAAAAAGGGAAAAAAAGCCTTTATTATGACCAAAGTTGTTCTTTTGCGGATCGGGGATACTGGGGAACCTATAGTGGGCAGCAACCATGGAGTGTTGACCTTTCCTGCTTGTCCACCGGATCCTAATAGTAAACCAGAAGACCCTCTTTTCATATTGAGATTTTCAATAGTGGCTGGGTCCCAAATAACCAACAATGGAACAATATGGACGGATGTGCCTCCTTCTCATTCGAAAGCGTTTAAGAGGGGGAAATACTATGGCCATGGTATCGATTCCAGCTTCTACCAAGACAGCTCAATTAATATCAAGATTTACCAGCCAGGTTCCTACTGCTATTATATTGGTTATAACACTTTGGAGAAGGACTACTCGGAGAAGTTCATCACCACCAGGAAGCACTATTTCATTGTGCCGCCATCCCTATTTGTGAATGGCACCTATTTGCCCCTCAATGCCATCAGTATGCAATCAATGGTTTCCAAATGGATTGGTAAAGACTTGGAGACAGACTGGAAACCGATTATAAATGAGGTTTCCAAAAAGTCTTACAACATGATCCATTTTACTCCTCTTCAGCAAAGGGGTGATTCCAACTCTCCCTATTCAATTTTCGATCAATTGACCTTTGACCCTGAAATATTCAAAAATGGTGTCGAAGATGTCAAAAATCTTATCAGCAGCTTAGAAAAAAACCATGGTATACTTTCTATGACTGATGTTGTGCTTAACCACACAGCGAACAACTCAACCTGGATTAGAGAACATCCTGATGTGGGATACAATCGGGAGACTGCACCTCATTTGCAGGCCGCTATAGAGTTAGATGGGCTGTTGTTACATTTCAGTAGACACATGAAATGGCACGGCTATCCAACTACAATCTCAAATGTTCAGGATCTATTGAAGGTGATGGACGGTATCAAGATCCATGTTCTGGGAGAGCTGAAACTATGGCAGTACTATGTTATCGACGTCAATGATCATCTGGAGCGTCTTGAAGACATCTGGAAGGTGAAACTTGAAGAATCTGTCTGTACTATTAAAGTTCCTGACAATCTTAGCTCAAATCTGACTGAACTTGCTAAGTTTATCACTGAAAACTGTGCAGACCAACCTTTTGGACTCTCGAGCAGATTTGGAAACTCGGTCAATATTCAGAAATTTGCTTCGGTTCTCTACTGCTTGTATGGTGGAATTGAGTACGATGAACTAAAGTCCAATGCTCGTAGAATTTTAGATGAGATAAATCTACCTCTCTACAGAACATACGACGATGATAACAACGAGATTATGGAACAGTTGTACAATAGAATCAAGTACCAAAGACTAGAAGATCATGGACCAAAACTTGGAGAGGTTAATGACGAAAATCCGTTGACTGAACCTTATTTCACGAGATTCACTGACTCAAACGGTGAGGAGTGGGCTCTCGCTAATAACGGATGGATTTGGGGTGGAAATCCATTGGTTGATTTTGCATCCAAAGACTCGAAATGCTATTTGAGAAGAGAGGTCATTGTTTGGGGTGACTGTGTCAAGTTAAGATATGGATCGGGACCTGACGACTCTCCTCACCTTTGGAAGAGAATGATCGAATATGTCAAACTACTTGCAAGTTTATTCCATGGTTTTAGAATTGACAATTGTCACTCTACTCCATTACATGTTGGTGAAGCTCTCCTTGATGCAGCCAGAGAAGCCAATCCAAACTTGTATATCGTTGCTGAGCTTTTTACTGGTAGTGAAGAACTGGATATCATATTTGTTGAAAGACTAGGTATATCTTCGTTAATCAGAGAAGCAATGCAGGCATATTCTGTGGGTGAACTTTCCAGACTCGTGCATAGACATGGTGGTCGTCCTATTGGGTCATTCAGATGGCTACCTTTAGATGAAATGGCTTATCCAGCCGATGCAGAAGAGTATGAAAGAAGAAACTCAGAAAATATACAAAAGAAATCTGAGATACCTATTCCTGAAATAGTCACTTCGCAGTCTCCTCATGCTTTATTTATGGATTGCACTCATGATAATGAGATGCCGGCCGAAAAGAGAACCGTTGAGGATACATTACCTAATGCTGCCTTAGTTTCTTTGTGTTCATGTGCTACTGGAACTACGTTTGGTTATGATGAATGTTACCCTCATCTATTAGATGTGGTCAATGAAAGAAGGAAGTATACTTACGGGAAAGGAATTGGTGAAGTGAAGCAAAAATTGAATGCCATAAGAACTGAAATTGCAAATCAGAATGTCCAAGATATGGAAAGTAATGAGATGCATGTTCATCATGAAGGACAGTATATTACTGTTCATAGAACAAGTGCTAGAACTGGTAAGGGCTACTTTTTAATTGCTAGAACAAAATTCTACCAGGACGGGGAGCAGGGTTTGGCTCCTATTGTTTTGCATGGAAGTCAGGCCAAGCTTGAATTTGCTTATTCCTTATCTGCTGCGAACAACGGTGCTGATTTATCTGATGAAAAGTTTATCAAGTCTGTTCCAGTTGAGTTAACTACCTTATCAAATGTGAATATTGAGTTTGATAAAGATTTGAATCGTAGTATTATAACTCTTCCTGAGAATTTCCCACAAGGATCTATTGTTGTCCTATCTACCTATATACCGGGATGTGACGACGAATTGAATGCCTATGTCAGGAGAGGAGCAATAGAAGCTTCCAAGAGTTTGAATTTGACTGATATCAATGCCATTTTATATAGGTGTGAGTCTGAAGAGCGTGATGCTAGCGCTGGAACAGATGGAGTTTACCAAATTCCTAATTTTGGTCATCTTGCTTATGCAGGAATTCAAGGATGGATCTCACCACTGAAAAATATAATCAGGAATAATGATCTTGCACATCCTTTAGCATCTCATTTGAGAGACGGTACTTGGGCTTTAGATTACATTCCAAACCGGCTAATAAAGTACGAGGCAAACTCTCCATCAGTGAGTGAGTTCAGGGAATGGCTAGAAACTCGTTTTTCCAGAGTTAAAAACGTTCCGTATTTCCTGGTTCCAAGATATTTTGCCTTGGTGGTGGGAGTTGCTTATGAAGCATTGCGTCTCAGAGCGTTGTCTTTAATGAGCCCAAAGATAAGAAGTAGTACAAGATTTGTTCAAAGCTTAGCTATGTGCTCAATTCAAATGGTTGGCTTCACGAGATTGGCTGCTATTAACCCATTTGAGACTCTCCCTTCAATGTCTGCTGGTTTGCCTCACTTCAGCTATGACTACATGAGATGTTGGGGAAGAGATGTTTTTATATCTCTTAAGGGTCTGTTGCTTGTCACTGAAAGATATGAAGAAGCTAAGGAGCACATCTTAGGTTTCGCCATGACATTGAAACACGGACTGATTCCAAATCTACTTGGATCTGGTAGAGAACCTCGTTACAATGCCAGAGATGCTGCTTGGTTTTTCTTGGAGTCTATTCAGCAGTATGTGAAGTGTGCCCCTAATGGCTCGGAAATTTTGGACTGCAAAGTCAAGAGAAGATTCCCTCAAGATGATACTTATATCCGGTTTGATGACCCTCGGGCCTTTAGCTATGAAAGTTCGATAAGGGACATTATATATGAGATCTTGAGTAGACATGCAGCTGGAATCAGTTACAGAGAGGCCAATGCTGGCCTTGCTATTGATTCGCAAATGAAGGATGAGGGTTTCAATGTTAGCGTTCATGTTGACTGGACCACTGGTTTAGTTCATGGTGGTAACCAATTTAATTGTGGTACATGGATGGACAAAATGGGTGAAAGTACCCGTGCAGGAAATAAAGGTTTCCCTGGTACGCCTCGTGATGGTGCTGCTATCGAGATCAACGGTTTGCTCAAGAGTGCTTTGAGATTCGTTATTGAGTTGAATGAGCAAGGACTATTCCCATATGAGACTGTCAAAACCCAAGAAGGTAAGGTTGTTTCTTTCAAAGAATGGAACGACCTACTCCAGAACAACTTTGAGCGTTGTTACTATATTTCTGAAGATCCAGCTGAAGACTCCAAATTTGAGGTGAATCCTGCAATTGTGAACAGAAGGGGAATCTATAAGGATTTGTACAAATCCGGAAAGGAGTACGAGGACTATCAATTAAGAGGAAATTTCCCTATTGCTGTTTGCGTTGCGCCTGAACTCTTCACTCCTACACGCATTCTAAAGGCTATTCAGCTTGCTGATACCGTGTTGAGAGGTCCTATAGGTTTGGCGACCCTAGACCCATCGGATCTAAATTACAGGCCATATTATCATAACAGTGAAGACTCTGACGATTTTGCAACTTCTAAAGGACGTAACTATCA
Source organism: Ogataea krabiensis (assembly GCA_030582815.1). Lineage (NCBI taxonomy): Eukaryota > Fungi > Ascomycota > Pichiomycetes > Pichiales > Pichiaceae > Ogataea > Ogataea krabiensis. The sequence continues at coordinate 214,143 of JAJMHB010000016.1, forward strand.
TCAGGGACCAGAATGGTGTTGGATTTTGGGCTACTTCCTTCGTGCTTACAGGTTGACCCATAAGAACAGCCATCCTGTCTGTTACAAAGATGGCTCTACCACCAACTATCTTCATCAACTTTTGTCACAGAGACTTTCTGGTCACAAGAAATGGATTGACGAAAGTGATTGGGCGGGCTTGGCCGAGCTAACCAACAAGAATGGTGAGTTTTGCGCAGATTCCAGTCCTACCCAAGCTTGGAGTGCAGCCTGTCTGTTGGATCTCTACTATGATAGTTGGAATGATGACGGTTTCGCTCAAGTGATCTCTTAGATGTGTTTTTTGTATACCCTTTGGGTATTTCGTTTATTATTATTTCTTTTACACTGTGTTTATTACTTATTTTCAATTTATCGGTTGATGACTAGACCCAATCTTTTATTTATTTCTTTCTACCTTTCTTACTATCTTTCTTACTTTCTTTCTTTCTTGATGTTTTTATCTAATTACAATAACATCTGGATTAGTTGTTGTTACTAATTAGATTAAATAGTATAGACATAATCCCAAAAAATAATGTATTTCTATGAAGAGAAACTTCTTTATAATATTGTTACAAACTCCTGTGAGGATGGTGCTCTCTCCAAGTTATCGTTTTTCCATAAAATGAACGATATCGCATGCCATCATACAAGAAAACGTTTCGTTCTCGAATTAAACCCCCGAGTTCCACCATAAATATCCATTGTTCCCCAACTCCGCAGCATCAGAGTTCTCAAACTTGCCAACCTTGTCAAACTTGTCATCAAACAATTTGTCTCCCGCATCTGCCATGGAAATTGGGCCATCCAATGACGATAAGAAAGGATCCGAATCGTTGAAAGGAGTCAATAAGTCGGTGTGTCTATCAAAATTCTTTATTGCCCTAGGAAGGGGTGTCTGGAAACATGGGTCAGAATAGCTGAACTCCTGTTTGATTCTAGTATTCAATGAAGTTTGAGGATCTGTGAACTGACTAGAGAAAACTGATGGAGTGGCTGTTCCTGTTACAGGAGTTGGAAAAAGATCCTCAGAAGGCATTTCAAGAACGCCAGCCGAACCAAGTGAAGACTGGTCAGGATGCACAGAAAGACTAGGATTAATCAGTCCAAAGTTATCAGGTCTAACATGAGAAACTAAAGGTGTTCCAATGAAGTCTAGGGGCTCAGTTTTAATGGTGGCTGTATTCAGCTCTTTTGGAAACACACCATTAGGTTGGTTGATGACAGTACTAGCATTAATTCCATTTCCACTAGAGCTGTCATTGACTGACAACTTAGGAGAAATATCTGTAGATTGGGTTGGTTTTTTCACACTAGGAAGATGAATTTTCCTCATTGTAGTTTGGGCCAACCTTTGGTCTTCAACTTTCAAGAACTCCCAAAGAAGAATGGCCCTCACATCCCGTTTCCGAATCTGGTCCAAAGAGAGATGGGAGTTATATCGTTTATTTGCCTCATCCACAGATGAAACGTTAAAGATAGTTTGCTTCATACTTATACCTTTAATCGCTCTAGATAGTACAGCTGATTCATCTTTAAGGTTTTCGGGAGACTTAATCAATCTTGTAATGCCATTGAAAAAATCAAACCAGTACTTTGTTCCAAGCCTAACATCAAATGATATTTCTTTCTTACCGTTCATTCTTTTAACCACCTTTGGCTCTAATTTCTCCAACGTTGTAACAATCGCTCTTCCAAAAGAATATATGGAGGTTAAGCACCAGTAACTATGATCAGATGCAGGCAGATTTCCTAGTACCAAACTTGAAGTGACATTGTAATGACCTGACTTCATCTCTTTGGCTATAGATGGGGTTGTCATTTTCACCATACCGTGGAGTATTGGAACAGGCGGTATAGAAGCAGAAGAGCTATTTTGATTGCTTAACTTCGAATTAGAAGATGATGCCACGTCATTTTTGATTCCTTCGACAAGCTCATATAGCTGAGGAAAACGGTGTTGAAGATTTGCATTTGTTCTTATTCTCAAAGGTGGTTGCATGAAGTCTGATGGCAAGTCGGTGAATCCGTGAGAATCCGAAGGGTTATTGAAGTTTATGTAATTCATCATGAACTTCTTCATGGAGATCTCAATAGCCTGTAAATCCTGTAGAGAGATGTTGGAGTCACATATGACATCAGTTGCTGATCTTCTGACAGGAGTGACTGGAGAATATAGCAGACCCAAGTTTGCAGGAGCGGATCCTGGAGCGGTGAGGGAATCGGTATTAATTTGGCCAAATTCCTCGGTTGCAGCATCGACGGAGCCAAACAGTTTGGCCATAGATATCTCACTAAACTCGGCATCAAAACGTTTCCTAGTCTCTTCATTCTTTGGGGGACCTTCAAGTATCAATTCAATAAGTTTGGGATCCTTTTTCATGTTCTTGATAACCTGGATATGGGAAGAAACCTGCTTCCTTGATCTAAATTTTCCAGTTTTTGCAAGTATGTAATCGGATATCAACTCATTTCTACCACATGCTTTTCCACTAATCTTAATCTTGTTTAGTCCCTGCTTTGGAATAATGGAAAGGGCTTCCATAAATGCTTTTTGAACGTCTCCTGACCATTTGTCTGTTTCCTCATTTGAATTTGGATTGCGATTTTCCTTGTCGCAATCTGGCACAGGTTGAGTATTCTCTTTCGTGGAAGCCCGCAGTCTTGACCGTTTCAAATATCCGTTGTCCGAAGTTTCAGAGTTGCGCTTCCTGCTGAACGTTGGCGAGTCGTTTATAACGCTGTCTTGGAACGATAATCCTTGGTGTAATCTCAATCCCGAGATCTCTAAATTGGCTTCCAGGTCTTCCGAAATGCTTTCTGTCTCGGAAGCAGTGTTGGAATCGGACTCTGACACGTCTCCAGAGGAGTGTTTTCCATGTACCTTGTACAGTTGGTGGTCTTTCTGATCCAACGTGACGTCCACAATCATTGGGGCGACAGAGCCTTTGACTGGCCGTCCATGTGTACTGGGAGGTGTAGGAATTGCTTCCCTTTGCCGTCTGTTCAAGGGGGTCTTGTTTAAGGACGACATGTGAACTAACAGAGGGATGCAAAAGAAAGAGGTTATGTGTTGCTGATGAGTATTTAGCGGACTTGCTGCTCAATGGATATACAGAGTATAAAAACGGTTAATATATGGAAGGAAACGAAAGGAAGGGAATGTAGTTGGTGTTGATGTAATGCTTGCCGATGGAATGAACAAGAAGCTTCAGAACAATAATTAACGGAACAACCTGTGTCAAAAAATAACAACAAAAACACTTAAGCTTGTATTTGTATTTGTATTTGTATTTGTATCTTTTGTTCCGGCTCTCAGCCACCTTATAAGTGTCGGTCTATCACTTTGTTCGATTTGGGAGACCCACCGCGATTCTTGTGTTTATCCAGTCTCGATTGTTTATGTTCCCACTAACAGACCGTTGGATTACGTGAAATTCCACTGCAAAACAATAGACTCGACAATCCGGCCCCATATATATCTTTAAATAAGGTTCTTTTCGCCCCTCTTGCTAAAGATGGGATATTAAGTTAATGTAATTGCACATAGGCAGATTTTTTTAAGATTATACAGGATTGACCGACTGTAAACATAAAAACACGCTAAAAATGTTGTTTTGAGCGGCTCCGTGGCGGGGCGCAGCTCGCACCGCATATTTGTGGCTAGTGGGTTTTGTGTCCCCCACCACGAAAAAGGATAAAAAATACTCTCAGTCTGTACCTATGTGCACAACAACGTCACCACCGTGTGCGTACCAACAGAACAGTGCGTGATTGTGATTGAAACAACTATTCGCTAAAAATGCAGCTAGCTGTTAGCGAAGAAGCCTCGAAAATAGATCCCCAGCCTCAATCATGTAGATGTTGACATTCGTTGAAAGCAGCGGAAAAATCGTCTTTCTTTAGAGTTTACCCTAATCTGGCCTAGAACTCTATCCCCGAGAAGCAAAAAAAAACTAGTCAGGTCATCAAATACTTGCAGTATCGCCCCCAACACGTCTAATGCCCTGGTCTAGACATCTCATCGAACAGCCGGCTTGCCCATCTCATCTCGATACGGACACACACAGCCAGTTGTAACCCGTTTCTCCCTAGACTCAATCATGCCCCAATTCCAAATGAGGAAAGACGTTCGTGTCTTGGGAATCTCGCCTCGTACAAATTGGGCGTGGCACAGGTGGCTCATGCCGCGCATCTGGGTCTAGAATCTCAAAAAGGTACATCTTCCAGGTACGGCCATGTACGATTCGGTAGGTGAAGCTCATTCGTACAGCCAAAATGGGTCCAGCTGGTGATGATGAAGTCTAATCAGACCGTCGTGCTCATTCAGATCCTGGAAAAAAACGTACTATGTATATCGATTAGGCAATCAGCGGTGCTTCAAATAACAGAGATGCATTACCTCAGTCACTCAGCCATGCAAACGTATTTCAGAATCTTACACTCTTGGTACAAACGGTAGGTACATATACAATGCAGCCAACGGCCAACATGTGGTGTGCTATCTTTCTACTCATCTTCTTCTGAAGACGAATCAAGATACTGGGCATACTCCTCGGCATCTGCAAACATAGGAAGACTCTTCAATTTCTTGTTCCTACTTTGCTTTTTACCAACATCGTTCTTCGATCTCTTTTTACCTTTGACGGACACTTCTTCTTCTTCTTCTTCTTCTTCTTGGTCCCCTTCTTCAGCATCTTTGTATCCATCTAGATCAACCTCGTCACTATCGTACTCATCCTCAGCCCCATCCTCTAGTAGCATCTTCACATCTTCTCCAGAGTCCGAGTCAGATGCAACTTCACCAGACTCATCTTCAGAGTCAGATCCGTCTTCTCCCATCTCGTCCTCAATCGTTCTCAGTCTCACCAATCCTTCTTCTTCATCTTCCTCTTCCTCTCCTTCTTCTCCATCCTCTTCACTTAGGGCTTCTTCTTCCTCTATCTCTTCGTCATCGTCAGAAAACTCCTCCATATCAAAGTCAGAAAGATCTTCATCCAAATCGTCCTCATCACCTTCAACTTCAGGATTGGTTTTCACCAATGCATTCCAAATAGCATCCTCATCCAGCTCTGAGTCCTCATCAAAGCCTGCTTCGTCTGCCTTTGCCTGGATATCCTTGTCCATTCTGGATGCAAGACTCTTCTCTTGCTTGGTTATGAAATACTGGTGGAAGAATTTATCTTGGGGATTGATTTCCTCAATACGTTTTGTAATCCAATTTTCTGTATTAGCAGGGACTTCACTTCCTAATGATGTTCCGGTAACCTTCACTAACAATGATCCAGTTTGTGCACCACCTAAAGGCTGCATAATGGAGGATCCCCTTGTGACTGGCTTCTTTTTGAAATTCTTGTAAACAAATCTATCAAGGAAATGTGAGAGGGTGAATAAACCAAGATCAGGTTTCTGAACCTTTCCGTCCTTGAAGTTATCACCTTCTAAAAGGGCATTAGCATAATGAACAACGGTTGGATGATAATGATTTAAAAATGAGTTTATTTCCCAAAGCGATGAAACATCGGCATTAGAGAATCTAGGATCCCTCTTTCTAGGATCGTACTGTCTAACACCCTCCTTTTCTGGGGAGTCAGATTCTAATGGTTTCTCAGAAGCATCTTTGAATTCTGTAGAGTCATCGGATTCGTTTTCTTTACGGCTAATATCCTGATCCATAGGACTGTTGAAAAATAAGTTCCTCAATTCTGGTGTAGTCTTCTCCAACTCAATTAGCAGATATATCATTCCGCTGACCGTACCAATATTGATCCAGGATAAACAGATTTGTGATATTCTTTTCACAAATGCTAGCACTCTTTCCTTATTTTCGTCAGCTTCTAAAGACTTGAACAGTAAATTCAAGTAAATTCCCTGTTTTGAAGAGGAAAGCAATCTTTCATCCAATAATGACTCGTACAAAGTTCTGTAAAATCTATCTTTAGTTCCTTCACTTAAACCCTTTTGGGCACTTGTGATTTTTTGTATCAATAAAAGAGCCTGCACGGAAGTATTAAAGTTGGTAGAGTGTGTTATTTTGTACAAGGTGTCTAAGTGATTTTCAAAAGTGCTGGCTGGCAAGTTGGAAAATGGAAATGCACGGTTCAATCCTGTCAAAATAGCAGCAAACATCTTGGAGTTTCTTTCCTCAATCACTTCGGCTTCTGTTTTCTCCTCCTTGACAGATTTACCTCCTTTCTTACCCTTCTTGAAGTTTCTTTTTCTGCGTCCATCTTTTTGATGTTCTGATTCTTTTAGCTTGCTAGTATTCGAGCTATCAGTATCAACCAGCATCTTTTCAAACAACACAAAATATGCGTCCACTAATTTGTTTGCAAGCTTCTCTTCTTTCCTCGTTATAATTGTCTGATTCAAGGTCAAGGTAGAATAATAGATTGCGTGATGGTCATTGTTCTTCCTAAATAAGACATCAATGGCATTATCTATTATGATCTCCTTCATCGCAGGATGCTGTTGTTCTAATAAAAGAATATGATACGATGCCTTCGATGCAACCTTGTTATCTATATCACCCAACTTATTGACACCAATTCTCAGCAAGTTGGCTTCTTGCTCAGGCTTAGCCTTGAGTAATTCAAAAACATAACCAACAACTTTATTTCTGACATGAGTGATCGAATCTTGCAATAATTTTTCTAAAATTCCGATGAAGCCAAAATACTTCTTCTTCAAGTAATCCTCAAAGTAGAGCAAAGCAAGTTTCTTGTCAGAAAGATTTGTATTTAACGGCTGCTTCTCAAAGTATCTTAGCTTTCGGTCTGGAGGTAGAATTCCATTCACAAATAAATCTGACAATGCCTCAATGCACTGAAGGGCCGCAGTTCTAGACTTCTTCTCACACATTCCAAACATATTATCCAATGCCTTGATGTTATGAAGAGGAGCTTCTTGAATAAGAAGAGTCAAAGCAGAAATCTTATCGTTCAATGTACCACCTGTAAGTATTTCAGATAAAAACCTCTTCTGAGAGGATGATCTATTAAATTCGTCAGAGTACAATTTATTTTCTTCTTCAATGATCCGTCTAGCTCTTTCGTACAACTCCTTGATCTGGACAGGAGTGAGTCTATCTGGTCTTTCTTGAGACATATCTAGAGCTTTGTACCAATCATTTCTTGGAGGCACTAATAATTTGTCAGAAGAAACAGATTGTAAATCTTGGAGCTTCTTTTTTTTGGAAGGTTCATTCTTGGCTTTCACAGAATCTTTAACAGATTTCTCCTCCTCTTGCTCTTCCTCTTCTTCTTCTTCCCCATTCTCAGCTAAGCTATCAGAACCATTCTCAGATTCTTCCCCTAAATCATCATTCACATTGGAACTTTCTTTGATGTTATCAGAGATCTCTTCCTCGTCAATGATGGTTTCATCAATCTTGCTGTTCCCAAGGCCTATTCCCTTTATAAAATTAGACAAATCATTCTTAAGCGTAGAATCAACCACTCTATCTTCCTCAAATTCTTGCTCACTACCTTCATCATCTTTGAAATTATCCAAGAGCGCTATATCAGCTTCACTAGCTCCCAATTCTAGAGCCTCCCGTCTTAAAACTTCTTTTTCCGATTCATTTTCTTTTCCTTTATCAACTGGTCGGCTCTCATTTTTATTGCTATTATGTTCTTTCTTCTTGAAGCGCTCATTACTTCTATTCTCATTTTTATATGTTTTTGGCTTGTTATCCTTGAATTTATCCCTTGCCCTGTTGTCAGTTTTATTTTTGAAATCTTTCTGACCCTTTCTTTCGATCCCTTGTTTGTTCTTCTTACTCTGTAGAGTGCTTGACACTTTTTCTTTCAGAGAAGAAAGGTTTAAACCTGGAAGTTCCATTTTGGCTGAATATTCAGTTTGGCTGATTGGTTTCCAACTGAAGAATACAGACAGGTTTCTTAGATCAAAATGGTACAGAAGACTGATATACAAGACTCTCTTTTTATCCCCATAGATTGGTTTAGACCTAGATGATTGCAAAAAAAATTTTTTGAAATCTTTTTTTCAAGACAATAGTGATTAGATAATATAGACGCGGATAGATGAGAGGACGCGAGTCGATTTTCCATATGATAAGATGGGGGTTTTAATAGTCTTCAAGTACCCAGATCCAAGTAGTGAAAAGGGTAAAACAAAAGCTTTATGCCTCATGTATATAAACTTTCAGTGCACACAATGAAATGTATTTCTATGATAATCTAGTTGGATCTTTTAAATAACGATCATTGATGTTGTCCTGTGGTTTCAGTAAATCCTTATTAGATTGATCATCAATTGAAGAGCTACTTGGGAAAAACCTGTATTTCCCTTCCTAAAAGTATTTCAACATCTCTTTAGCAAGTAAGCATAACTGGTGATTTTCTTGCAAAATCTTGTGGAAAACAACAATGAAGTCTAGTTGTGAGATGTGATTTTATATTTAGATTTCCTCCCCTTGCAGAATTATAGATCTACCGGATTAACCAAAGTATTGAGCGGCTGATATGCATTCTGGCCATAGATCTACAATTGGGAAAATACTTTCCAACAACATGTTCCTTGCATCAGTACTGATCCCACACCATCACACCCACTGGACCCCCGTTATGTAGCTGGAAGTGAATCATCGGCAGCCAAGAAATTAGTTTTTCCTTTCCACTTCGGTTATGTACGGATTTTCCAGATAAGCACAATTGACCCGCCCTTAACCGAAAGCCTTATCCAGTTTATCCATAAATGGCCCTTTTTGGGATACCCATGACAGGTGATAACTATAGTTTCAGGAATGTCAGTGTTATGATTATTCTGTAGGATTTTCCAGAAGAACAGCGTGATACAAACTGTGTTTGTGCCATTGATACCCGAGTTTTCTGTGATACTGATTTCTCCTATGTGTGTCTCGGGTGAGAGTCCTATCCTAATTATCTGGTAGCAAATACATATATAAATCGAGTCAAATACGACTCGTGTTATATATCAATTCAAGTTCACTATTCGTCAGATGTTCTACTGAACTAGGTATTTGAATAGTAATAAACGACGTTATCAGAAATGGCACCTGTTGCATTATCTGCTGTCAATGAAGCTGAATATACAATTCCTTTAGGAGAATACATATTCCGTAGGATTCAATCTCTTGATGTCAAGTCAATTTTTGGAGTCCCAGGAGACTTCAATCTTGGCTTGTTAGAACATCTCTATTCTACTTCTCTTAAATGGTATGCTGGTTGCAATGAGCTAAATGCTGGTTACGCTGCAGATGGTTACGCAAGAACAACAGGAAAATTAGGGGTGGTGATCACCACTTTTGGCGTGGGCGGTTTGTCTTGTATGAATGCTGCCAGTGGCTCTTGGGCTGAATACGTTCCTGTGCTTCACATAGTTGGTTCAACACCTATGGAAGCCAAGATTACTGGAAAAAATGTTCACCATCTTGCACCTAACAGATCTCTCGACGGTCCAACAGATCATTATATATACGAAAGAATGGTGGAAGGTATCTCATGTAAAGTTGAGAGTCTTACCGACCTCCAGAGTGCCCCAAAGAAAATTGATCTTCTAATCAAGAAAATCATAGACACAAAAAGACCAGGGTTTCTGTTTGTTCCCTGTGACTTAGTGGATCAATATGTCAATGGAGCTCTTCTCAACATATCCACTCCTGAAAGTTTCTATAAACCCGTTGCAACTATTCCTGACACATCTTACGACGAGTTAGCTGCTATGGTCTTGGATAAAATATATACCAGCACCTCCCCTTGTATTCTAGCTGATATTCTAACAGATAGATTTGGACAAACTACCCTGTTACGGGAGTTTGTCTCTAGAACAAATATTCCAAACTTCAGCACTTTCATGGGAAAATCGATTCTGGATGAATCGAACAGCTCCTATTCTGGAGATTATAACGGAGATGAGTCCACAGAAGAGGTCCAGTCTTTTGTTAGATCATCTGACTTGATTATCCATGTTGGAAACTATTACAATGAGATCAATTCCGGTCACTATACCTTTTACAATGGAATCAGTGAAAGCCAAATAATCCTTCTTAACCATGAATATATCAAGATTGGTCCTGAAGTTTTTGATGTAAGCTTCACTCATATTCTTCCAAGACTGGTTGCCCAATTGGAAGTCTCTTCCCTTCCTCCTATGCAGACCCCTGAATTATGGAGTGATATTGAGGAAGTTCCTTCTACCACCCCTATCTCTCAAACCAAGTTGTTGAAGTCTTTACAAAAAAACATCAGACAAAATGATGTTATAGTAGTTGATACAGGATCTGTCATGTTTGGTCTCGCTGATCTCAGATTACCGAAAGGAACCAAGATTATTGGGCAGCATTTCTATTTATCAATTGGAATGGCCCTTCCTGCCTCATTCGGAGTTTCTGTTGCTCTCAGAGAAATGGGATCAGATTCCAGAGTCATCCTTCTCGAAGGTGATGGAGCAGCTCAAATGACAATTCAAGAACTAGCCAGTTTCAACAGACATAAGTTGAATCCTTTGATTTTGTTGCTCAACAACAGTGGTTACACTGTTGAGAGAGTCATAAAAGGTCCAACTAGAGATTACAACGACATTATGCCAAACTGGAAATGGACAGAACTGCTCAGGGTGTTTGGCTACGAGGAAGCCAAATCTGTCAAGGTCAAGAAAGCTGAAGAACTAGATGCTGCCCTAAATTTCCTAGCAGATGAGAAAGTTGCTTCTCTGATCGAAGTTGAACTGGATAAGTTGGATGTTCCTTGGAGATTTAGATTCATGTGCGGTGAGCATCCTAAAAAGCATAGTAAGCAAAACATAGGATAATTAAATTATATTAGAACAGCGAATTAATACATCATGTTGATCTTACATATGGTAATCTATAAAATCGTTAACATTAAGTTTGATGAAGTCATTCAAATGAGGCAATAGATAGCTATTAAACACCGAATGGTTCAAAACCAAACTTAGAAATCTTTTGAATTCCACTATCACCTCATCTTCACGTTTTCCTTCCTTGAAATCATTGTAATTGTAATAGATAGCGGCCACTATTAACATCTTTTCAAATCCTTTGAAATCTCCTGTTTTCACGTATAATGCAGACAGTAGCATTTCGAAACTTCCCGGAATGCCGGACTTTAAAAACTGGTTGACGGCTTTATACAACTGAAGAAGTTCAATCTTCTCGAGTCTGCAGTCAGATCCTCTTTCAAACATTCTGCTCACGATGCATGCTATATAATTGAAGTCAAGCCTAAAACATATATCATTGAGCCAGTATATCACCGAATCCGTGGATCCAGAAGGTGGATTCACTTCTTCATATCTCTTATGAGTCTTGAGCAACTGAAGGTTTTTTGATATTATAGAATTGTAATGTTCCGTTATTTGATAGTGAGAATTGATCACAGCATCAGACTTGTATGAGTATCCAATTAAGAGGGGCTGTGCTATCTTATGACTTCTTATATAGTTTTGCAACTCAGTGTTCATAGAATAATCTGCATACTCATCCTCTTCCAGTTTAAGGGAAACAAAGCTTCGGTAGCTTTTGAGGCGCATCATATTGAAGTGGTTAGTAAAGGATTCAAAAATTACCGTCTTCATCTCGAACAAATAGCTTGAAAGAGTACGATAAATTGTAAGATCATCGTGGTGACCGTTGATGAGCTTGTCGATGTCAGAATTTAGTTGCTGATCAATTAATGGGGTACCACCGATACCACTTCCAAAGTGGTTAGGTAAAGTTGGCTTGAAGGTAAATCCAATTTGGAAAAAATTAGAGTGTCTATTAGAAGAAACAAACTTGCTTGTCTTTGCTTTATCAATTACTGGAAAATGAACTGAGTTACTCCTTGCAGAGCTTGGTTTAGGCAATTTCTCATAATCGGTGCTGCCATCTGTCGATTGAGTCAGATTCGTAGGAGCATGATTTAAAGATGCAGAACCCCTTTTGAACAAGTTTCGAAGTCTGGATTCGGCATTACTCATTATACTAGATCTTCTGTCTTCTGTTTGGATGTCATCATCTTTGAACATATCAAGCTCCTTGTCATTTTGGTTACGCTCACCTCTGACAGAAATTTCGTTTGAGTCCAAATTTAAAAATAAGTCCCAATCTAGTTTGTCCTTGAATAATAAATTCGAAGTTCCAACTAGATAGTAGTCCAAGTTTTTGATTAAATCTAGCGTTCCAAGATCTAAAATTGGGTAGAAAGGATAATCTGTCACAAGAACTATTAACACCTCAATGATGTCAGTCAATTCATTATAGCAGGTATCATAGCAATAGATTATAATCTTCTTTTTCAGTAGCAAAGAATAAAGTAAAATTTCAGTAGGTCTAACACCCAAGTAAGGAAGTTCGAAGGGAACTTTACTATCATCGCCTGACACTATCGTCAACGATTGTAGTTTCAACAAAAAAGAGCGCATCACCTTTTCTTTCTTTAAGTCAAGTCCAAACATGTAATTATCTGAACATATCAAAGAATAGGAAGATAGTTGTATTGGGAACTTCACCTTTCCCACTTCCACAAAAGCCTTAATTAACTCTCCTGTACTAGTGAACTGTGACAAATTAGCAGGTAGGGGCATCTGAATGTCATCTAATCTGGATAGAAAGAACCTTGTAGGAGGAGTCAAACTGAAATGATTCAACAATTCACCTAATCGGAGATTGTTAAGGTTTGCAAACACTTGTTCTATGATTTTATATTGTTCGTCCAACGCTTTTATAAATAGATCATGTAACAAATAAGTCAGAAGTGGTTTTAGAGCCTCAAATATTGGAAATTTCACCACTATTGATATAGATTTCGCCGTTCCATTTCTATAACTGTCATCCTGTTGAAAGTAGCTGATGGTGAATAGATAACAAGATTCATATGAAATGGTTTCCCTGTCCCAGCTCAACATTCCTGAGTCCTTGTCTACAAACAAGGGAACCAGAGTGCAATTTTCTGTGTTGAGGAATTTGTGTAGATTTGGAGGCATTACTAAATCTATCAAACCATCTAACTGATTGGATATCAGAGGAAGATTTAAAGGGAACTGGTTCTTGATCATTATACCCTTCAGTTTGTCGAACTCACACAGGATGATATACTTCACTGCAGTATCATCTTTGTACGGTTCTGTCATTTTTGGGTCTGTATATAGTTTCGGACTTATCTCCCCTTCAAGGTGTAGAGAAACGGTCAACAACAAGACAGTCCAGAGACCAAGTATTTATAGGGCAGTTACAAAATCCCGATAAATTGATACTTGTTTTTCGAAATGAACACTTCCTGATGATTATAATGCTATCTGATTTCTCTCTGAGTTCTCTTTCAAGTCCATTACTGCTCTAAATAACCATCGGAGCACCTTTTCTTTGCGCCTCAATAAACCATAGGGTCACCGAAAACAATTAATCATGAGGGTTGGGGAGCCCAAAATGACATCGTCTGAAAGAGCGGCGCGTCGATTTCTGGTAATTTTTTTAATTAGAAAATCTTCAGCCACTTACCCGGAGTTGGAACAGCCCCGAAATTTTAAATTCAATTTCGCTCGCCCCTTCGTGAACGTTGGCTGGGTGCTGGCAATTCCTTTAAATGGTTAATTAATTATCTATTCTTACAAGATTTATGGTATTCATATAAATTGATAACATTTGTTCATAATTTATAGCAAAATCTAGCTATAAGAAACCTTTTGTTGGAAAAGTTCATCATTCACCATTAAAAATGTCATCACTAGAACAATCGTTGGATGCAATCATCGCTTCAAATAAAAAGCCTGCTCCTAGAAAGCCTGCAAAGGCTAACAAGGCTAAAGGCAAACCAACAAAAGTCGGTAAATCAGTTGCTGTTAAGAAGGCTAAGAAGCCTGTTGCTGTTCTTAAAAAACCTGTCGCCCCAGCAAGTGCTGTGGATTACGCTTCAAAGGTTGTGGTTCATGGATTACCAAGAGACATCAAAAATGATGCTGTTAAGGTATGTTTGTGTGTTTAAAAGAGGTCTTTAGGGCCTAATCAGATGAGTTAAATTGCTGCTGAATGTTGAGTCGCATTTTTGTTTATATATACATGGATCAGGGTTACTTCTACCTTTATGGTTATTCTTCAGGGTTGAAACTGAAACTGTTAAGCTAGTTTTCTGTACACCCGAGATTACTATCTTCAACCAACACAGAAGATAGGTTGAATGTGCGTGGGCCATTTCAACGGTTAGAACCTATTAAGTGGAGAGGTCCGTTTAAAAAGGGAGTGGGGAATATTTTCTAACACCTAGTTTTTTGCCAAAAATATTGCTGCAACTGTCTCTCCAAGTCTTTTTTTAGACTCTTTAGAAGTGGAGCGGAAGGTCATTTTACACAAAGCCACGATTTTGAGCATACTTAAGACTAAGTGAAGATTTGGATTGTCAACGATATTCCTTTAAAGTGCGTATAATTGACGCAGTTGGGGTTCCGTCCGTTACTTTTTGTTATATGAGCGTTAAACGTTAATGATTGTTCAAAATTGAGTTCTGATTATCTTTGATCCCTCTGAATAGGAAAGAAGAATTTCAGTATTCAAGATGACAACAGTTGGTGTGGTGAACCAACAAAAATATCTGGTTGATGGGTTCTTTGAAACGTCCTTGTCCCAGGTTAAGTTTGACTTTTTAATTAAAGTTGAACGAGTGATGATTGCATACGTTTTTCGTTCAAAATAACATTGATGACTTTCCATTTCTGACTGCTCTTATCTCTATCCATCGTGCTCCCTGTGTGAGTCATGTGCTAATTGGTGATAACAAAGACTGGTGAAGAAAAAAGTTGCAACTCTTATGAAAAGTCCATGTGTATATGGAACAACTGTGATGGCTTCAGGTCGCTGTGTCATAGTTCGTTATACTAACTGTAATAATTGTTTTTTAGGAATTTTTCCAAACCCAAGTTGGAGGTGTGAGAACCGTTTCTCTTTCATACAATGAGAAGGGTCAATCCAAGGGTATTGCTACTGTTGTTTTCCAAAAATCCAAGCAAGCCCAAAAAGCTGTTGAGGTGTATAACGGTGCTCCAATCGATGGAGGAAAGACAACTTTGAGACTGGAGCTTATTGTTGATCCTGCTCTCAAGCCTCTTGCTTCCAGAATCACTCCAAATGCTCCTTCTCCTTCTGCTGCAGAGATTTCTAGAGCAAGATTGATCAAGGCTAGGGCTGAGAAGGCTCCAAAGGGTAAGAAAGGCACTACTGTTGTCAAGAAGGGCAATGTTGCTAAGACTGCCAAGGCTCGTAAAGAGGCTCCAAAGAAGAAGAAGAAGACTGTCGAGGAGTTAGATCAGGAGATGGCTGATTACTTCTCTACCAACGAAACAAAATGAGATTAAGAGATGTCTTGATACCATTAACGTATACTTGTATTGATTTGTATATGTAATAAACCGATTAGTATTATAGTTGTAACAAAATGGCGACGATGCGGAAAGAATCTATATATACATGTTAACTGTAACTGGGCATGATCAGTCTTTGAACCACAGATTGAATTTGTCTCCATGTTTTCTACTCATGTAACTGTTACCAGCTCCTTCGTATTCACTCTTTCTTTTATATTTCTCTTCCTCGTTAGCATCTTTTTCTGGGAAACCTGGCTTCACACCAGCTATTTGTTTCTTTTGGGTTGAGTCGTAAGAGGATGTTTCTTTGATGTATTGGGTCTTCCTACGGATGGTGACTTTAGACTTGACGAAGATCGCCGTTCCGATGGCCAAAGTTGAGAGGAACAAAGTCTGTTTCCAGAACTGCTTTAATGAAGGAAGCGATGAGGACATGTTTGTTGTATATTTTTATGACAAGTTAGATGTTATTTGAGCTGATCAGAACAGTTTATCGTTGTCAAATGATGAAGTGTAGCATTGTAGATTGGATTTATTAACGGGAAATGGGGACTTAAATCAAGTTAGTTCATCTGGTTTGAGGTGTGAGGTGGTCTCTTTTTCTGTTCTAGAAATCAATTTTGATTGTCTGAAATAGGAAGTCCAATATCATTGCCATAACGGGAAATGAGTTTTTGATCAAGTTCTGTTTAATATTTCAAGATATATTTCCTTATTTGTACTTCCCCTCATTTTTGGAAGTACTATGCGCGCATCTAACTTGAAGAGATTAGGCTATTATATCATCTATGGTATTTTGATGTAAGATAGCAACAATTGAGGGTGTGATTTTGTTTATATACATTGTTCCTGGAGTAATGCAGCTCAAAGAGGATCCTCATCAAAAATCAAAGTCCTGAAACAAATATCAGAGTGTAAAGAGGGAAATCCCTAGAAGAATTGGTTCATTATCGAAGTCGGTCTGATATATTATAAGTTGTAACTTGAATCTAATCAAGTGTTATTTTTCCCACTTCATTTGTTTGTTGGTTTGTTTGTGTTTAATTCCTCATCCATCCAAAACTATCCTGTTTTTCTGGTGAGTGTAAACACTCCTGTTTTGAATCCCATAAATTGCATTAAAGACTCAGATCTGGTTCTGTTTCCCATATAGCCTTCTTTTTCATTGATTTGTCTGTCTCTTCATCATGGCTAAGGAAGAAAGTGTCGACTCTCTTTCTCACGGTATTGCAGGTGGGGTTGGTGGACTTCTGTCAATGACCCTCACCTACCCTTTGGTCACCATGTCTACTAAGGCACAAACCACCAAACGAAAGAAGAGATCTGTGTCCAACAGATCTATCACCCTTGATGCTGTGAAAAACCTATACAACGGACTTGAAAGTGCCCTGATTGGAATTGCAGCAACAAATTTTGTCTATTATTATTTCTATGAACTTACTGGTTCAGTCTTGTCTAAAAGAAGTGCTGGCAGGGGCTCGGCTGGTTCCAGCACCTTGAAAAAGGGTATGACTGCTACCCAAAGCATTGTTGCCGGTCTTGTTGCTGGTATCATCTCCAGAGTGGTGACAAATCCTATTTGGATAGCAAATACCAGATTGACTGTTCTTAAAAGATCATCCAAAAAAGCATCCACTACAACTACATCTAGCGTTATCTATTCCATTATCAAAAATGAGGGTTGGAAGAACCTTTTCAGTGGTCTGTTACCGGCTCTTGTTCTGGTTTTGAACCCGGTTATTCAATATACCATCTTTGAGCAGCTTAAAACTTTAATTGTGACCAGAAAAAAGAGAAAGCTTACTCCTCTGGATGCTCTTGTTTTGGGTGCTCTGGGAAAGCTGATTGCTACCATTGTCACTTACCCATACATTACCTTAAGATCAAGAATGCATCTGCAAAATATCAAAGACTCCCAGTCAGCTCCAGCTACAGCAGCAAGTGCAGAAACTACTACTTCTATTGATGATTCTGTCCAATCCTTGCCTGAAGACATTGAGTCATCTGAGCAATTGACTGAGTTGGATAAGTCCAAGTCAGCTCCGCAAGGAATGTTGGGACTCATGATTAGCATTGCCAAAAATGAAGGAGTTGGTTCCTTGTATAGTGGATTGGGTTTGAAGCTTTTACAGAGTATCTTGAGTGCTGCCTTTTTGTTCTATTTCAAAGAAGAGTTGGTTTCAAAAACTGATTATCTCGTCAAGAAAACAAAAGGTGTCAGTACCAGGGCATTAGTAGCAGAACAAGAGCTTGTTGAAACAGTCAACTAATGTACTTATTAATCTAGGTTCTTTTTTTTTATTCATTCGTACGTTTATTCGTGTCTATCGTTATGTATGTAGATTTCATGCAGTGGTCTAATTCATGAATACTTTTCACCAGTTCATTAATAACTTCATTTCCTCATAGCAATAGAACATAACTGCACTGGCAGGTATGGTCTTTACAAGAGTGACGCCAAGTCCTGAGTAAAACCCTCGAAGGCCCTTGGTTCTGTAAATGTTCTTGATGATTGATGTCACTCCAACAGATTTATCATCTGTTGTCTGCAACGTATTTTTAATAGTGTCAGCAGGAAACAATGATGCATTATATCCTATACCTGCCATTGCACCTGCTGTTAACAATTCGTGAGGTTTGTATCTATAATCAGACCCTTTGTCTTCTTTAAAATACTGCAATGTGTACTCATAGCATCCAAACCAAGCAGTCGACCCCCCTGCTTCCCTAATTAAAGTTGTCATCTGGCCCTTCCATAGTCCAGCTATTCCAGTATCATGATATATATGACCAATCACACTTTTCAATGAAGATCGTTCGGTGTTTCCCTTCTTGAGATTCTCCACTTGCATTCTACACTTGACTAACTCAACTGGAGTCAGAACAAAACTGGTAACAATTCCACTGATCGATCCACACAACAGCTTTTGGGTCATAGATAACTCAGTTTTGATTTCACTTCCACGAAAAACATTAATCATATCCTGTGCAAGACGATAACTAAAAAACAGACAACTGATCTCCATGGATGCCCCGATCACAGGAGACATAAGACCTTTATAAAACCCCCCATATAATCCTTCTTTCTTGTATGTTTGTATTATGCAGTCCAGAGTAGAGTTGAATAATGGTTGGGGCAGAGATTGGGAATACTGAAGCCGAACTTTAATAGTGTCAAATGGAAACTCTACAACTTTTCCAATTGCTCCAGAGACAGATCCAAGCACTATTTCTCTGGCAGAATCCTTGATGATGTCCTTTTCCGTTTCCTTATCTAGGATTTTTTTGCTCTGTTTGCCATTTTCAGATCCCAATTCGGACATTCTAAGGTACTAGATCGAAAATATTGAGCCGATAGTATTCTTATATCGCTGGTCATTAGAAAAGATCTCTGTTCATTTGCTTATCAATTTGACTTGTCTATCAAACTTGAAAAAGAGCGCAATTTGATCAATCAAGGACGAATTACCTATTTGGGATGATTGGTCGATCGGCTCAAGTAATTTTTTTTGTATATTTGTTTCACGTGACTATTTATGAGGTTTTCAACCCTCATTGAAGTCGAAGGTGAAAATTGAAAAATTGTAGGAGGAAAGTTGGAAAATGAGCATTTTGTATGGCACAAATTTTTCATGGACCAATTTCAAACTTTGAATATAGGTGTGTCTTCAAACCTGAGTTAGAAATTAAGGGATAGTCTGCTGAATTTAACGGCTTAAAAGTGATTATTCTAGAGTTCGGATATAACATCATCATATAATGAAGTATTTGGCTGCTTATCTATTGCTACAACAAGGTGGTAACTCCTCCCCTTCTGCCTCTGACATTTCCACTTTGTTGGAGTCCGTTGGTGTTGAAGTCGAACAAGCTAAGCTTGACTTGTTGATTTCTTCATTGGAAGGCAAGTCTGTTGATGAGTTGATTGCTGAGGGTTCTACCAAGCTCGCTTCTATTCCAGCTGGTGGTGCTGTTGCTGCTAGTGGTTCTGGTGCTTCTGGTGCCGCTGCTGGTGGTGATGCCGCTGCTGAGGAAGAGGAAGAAGAGGCTGCTGAAGAAGAAGAAGACGATGACATGGGATTCGGTCTATTCGACTAAACAACTTAATGCGTTACATTTCATATCATCTTGGGAATTTAGTATTGTTGAATAAGTGGCATGCAAGTATGATATTTCAAGGCTCATCTAGACCACTGCTCATACTTAGTGATATCATTTATTGACCAAGTTGACTTTTCAGATGTTAAATAGGGATTAAGGTAATTATTTCAGTATCAAGTCAAGGTTTTTTTTGTTTTTTTTGATCACGATGCAAGCATGTGACAGTTCAGACATAGTCAAACCATTAGTTCACAAGATCTTGAAGTCTACCATCTTTACTGAGGTAAATAGTTTAACACTGATTCACAACCTGTATCTTTCAATATTATCATCTAAAAGTACACAAAAATAACAGGAAATGCTCGTTTTCGTTCATAAATCATTAATTATCTCTTGAAATTTACGGCTAAGGATGGCTGTTTTACTTTCATCTGAAAGCTTCTCGAATAGCATTGCTAAAAGAATCCTTGTTTTGGAAACCTCGTTCACTAGCTCATCGTTGGAGTTCAAAATCAGATTCTTTTGCATTGTATTGTCGGGATCGTCCTCATCTGCGACGACAAATTCGTTTAATCGGTTTTTTAGATTCCTGTAGTAATGTAGTTTTCCTTGTGCAGAAAGCAGTTTGCTTCTATTCTGGAGCAAACTTTCCTTGACACTTGCGTATTCCTCTAGTAATGCGGCATTGTTTGTCGTTATTCCACTCGCATCTGGCAATTCATTAATCATGTTGAGAATCTCCGTCTTCTTGACCCCTATAACTCCATTCAAATCCAAATTGTTACCCCCCTCATCATCGTCCACATCCAAAAGATTACCGTTCAAGTCAGGGATCTTGCTTGCATCAAAATTCATCAGTATTTCATTCAACTTGAGCAAATTCGATCTCCTCTCCGAAACCAACGAGTCTTCGTTGTTCATCACCTGCTGTAAAATCTGAAGAATAGACTGTCGATGAAAAAAGTACCCATATCTCTTAGCTAAAAACTTGTTGGTCAGATTAAGTATTCTCTTCAGTTCAACTTCAGATAATTCACTGCTCTCATTGTCCGATTCTTGTGTCTCTGTCCGTCTCAAAAATCGAATCAACGATTTGTCTATAGTCAATGGTTTTTTTATCGTTTTTATCTGTTGATCAACAAATGTTTTCAATTCTTCATATGTTATCACTCTGTTCTCATCGTCTGTTACAGCAGACATCTCGTTTACTACTGATAATCAAATAGCAAATGACTGCTGAAGGTTAGACCACAATCAAAACAAAACCTTTGGAACCTTTTCCCCCCAAGAGATATATTGATAATTATCAATACGCGTTCTCTCTCTACTTCTGCAAAGGAAAGACAATCAATTTATTTTAATTTATTGATCACGTGACCATGTAATACATAGATACAACAAAATCCATGTCGTGATACTTGAGATTTCAACCTAGCAAAGTAATATAGTGAAGAGCAAGAGCAATATATTATTAATACGTAACCTATAACATTAAATGACAGTTTGAGTAACAGCAAAAGCAAAAAATACTCTGATCTGTCTGTCTCATCGATCAAAGATGACTGATCCTTCAAAAATATGGCTCTTCAGCTTATTTAAAAATTACTGTATCTGAATCAAACGAACTCTCATTAAATAGATTAGCCAAATCTCTTTGATGAGAATTATTAGAAGACTCGTAGATAAGTGGGATTGTTTGATCTTGTTGGCTGCGGAATCGAAATAGAATCAAAACCCTATTTAAGAGCCAGCTCAAGATATTCTGACTCTGATAGTCGTCTTCTTCCACTGTAAATACATTTCCTTGGTCAACAGTATCAAATGCAAAACTTGATTTATCCCTAATACACCGCCTTATCAACAACTTTTGGATGTCAGCATCATTTTCATCCAGAAGACGGAAAACCTTGTCTACTGTATTAACCGTTGCTATAGAATTGATACTTGGTTGTTTTCTGAACATTATTATTTCTATTTAGATAAGATAGTTTGGAAACAATTTGGGGATTGAGCAGAACAAACCTCCTAGATGCTCTTTCTACAGCATTTTATAAGTCGATAAAATGTCAGACCCTGAAAATTGTTACATGTCAGATTGTTGCAAACTGACAACCGTTTTTTGACCAGTCTCTTATTATCAATCGACGTATTGATATTATTATATGCAGCATCTATACAGAATCGTATCGTCTATTTGAATGGAGCTTTGAGTGGATCAACAACACTTCCATGTTTGACAACAACACGAGGCATAGTCATCTTCTGGTGGGCCTCCTTACTGTTCCATTCTTGACCCATTGGCATTCTTAATGATCTCTCATATTGTTCCATGGTCTGGAATGGGTAAGGAACGGCATTTACCTGATATTTGACGTTTTTCTTATTCACTCGTTCGTTGATAATGACATTATTCTTGCCCTTATCCTTTCTTTTATCCTTGGCCACAACACCGTTGATAGTCTTGATAATCTTCTTTCTTTTGGTAGTTTTAGATCCTCCAGCCCAGTCTCCCCAGCCAGGAAGAGTGAGATCCACTACTTGGTCACCCTCTTGTTCTTCAACTTCTCTCTTTTCAGCCTCAAACTCTTCTTGAATCACATCATCACCAGCAAATGCCTGCTTGATGAGGTCCTTTTGCTTGAAAACGTGAATATCGTCATCTCCTTCTGCCTCTCCTTCAAACTCATTATCTGAGTTATCTTTGGCTTTTCTCACGTCCAGGGTATCAATTGTGTTGATTTTGACATCATCTAGATCATCATCGGAACGACCCCTCTTTTTAGAATTAGTTTTCTTTGCAATTTTTGCGGCGCTTTTATCGAATTGAGACGAATTGGAATCAACAATTTTAACCTTCCTGGATGTTTTGGATGTAGAGCTTTTTTCATCATCATCATCTTCCAGCCAAGGGTTGGACTCCTCTGCTTCATCTTTTGGCTGAACTTTCTTCTCTTTCGACTTTGGTTTATTGACTTTTTTGGATGTATCGGCTGCATTAACTTTTTTGGTTAATCTCTTAGTCAAGCTCTTCGCATCATCATTCTCCAACTCTTCCAAAACTTCCTGATTGGCCTTTCTTGCCGACTCTACAGAATCCGCAGCACCTGGAGTATACACTCTTCTTCCAGAATTTAAAACAACGTTGGCACTGGTAACTTCTTCTGTAAACTCATCTCTATCCGAGTATTCTCCTTGCTCAAATTTTCTTAGCTCTTCAAGGTCTTTCTGGTTTTGGAGTCTTTCTCTCTTTTCTGCATTCTTCATGAAATCCATAGCCATTAATCCCTTTCCTGCTTTCAATCTAACAGAGTCATCAACCTCATAGTCTTCCTGTGCTTGTTCAATATCTGAAAGATCACGGTTATCGAATTCATCTTCGTCCTCATCTTCACCTACTTGTTTCCTTCTCAGTTTTTCACCTTGTCTCAACATCTCTTCCATCTCATCTCTATTATCCTTGTCTTTGGACATTCCACTCTTGATCATGGTCTTGGCCCAATCAGAGGTGTTTTTGTGCTTTAAGCTCATTCTTTCTTGCGCTCTTTTATAATCCGCATCCTCATCTTCGACATCTTCTCCTTCAACCAATTCCTTATTTCTCAATCTTTCCTTCCGTAGCTTTTGCCTGTATACCTTGGATTTAATCTTCTTCAGTCTCTTAGAATCTCTCTGTCCTCTGTACATTAGCTCACGCATTAACCTGAGCTCATTAGTTCTTTTGAGCATTTCCGCTTTGGACATTTTGGCAGTTTCTATATTTTCGAACAAATCCTCAGTCTTTTTTCCCTCAATGTTGGAAGCTTCTAATAAAGAGTCAAGCTTGGAATCCAGATCGGTCAAAGGCTTATCAACAGGTTGAAAAGATGTCGCACTGTTGTGGGCAACTGAGGTCTTGGATGGAAACTTCAACACCTCTGCTCGTCTGTTTGCTTGAATAGTATCTGTCCATTTCTCCACCTCCTCTTTCTGTATTTCATATGCTGCTCTTCTTTCGTTTCTCTTCTGAATGCTCTGAGGCAGTGGAACAGCCAATGGCTGCGCTTCAGTCTCTGAATCTTTGGCATTCGATTTTGAATCCAAAAATAAGGCCTCTTGACCCAGTTCAGGTTCTAGACCACCCATCATGTCAGCAAAAGTAAGCTTTTTTCCAGAGGCTGGAAGTCGGTATTGGTTCTCCTCAGAACGATCATTGATGTAAGCCTTAGGCTTCTTGTCCTTTTTTTCCTTCGATTTTAAAGAGTTCAAAACTGTAGACAGGGTATTTGTTTCATCATCGCTTTGTGAAATTTCATCAAATGGATCTTCGTCAACCTCTTCATCATCATCATCATCTTCGTCATCATCTTCGCTCTCACTATCTTCTTCCTCTTCTGACGATGACTGCTCTTGAAGAACTATATCGTTATCAGAAACTTTCATCCCCTTTTTACGAGCATTCTCCATATCCTTATCATCCAGTGCCCAAACCTCAGAAAGCGGAATCAATTCCGATTCATCTATGCTGTCATATCCAGTATCCTCGGTCTCTTGGTTTTTTTTGTCCCTGATGGTCTGCGAGAACTTAGAGTTCAAAATATCGTACTCATCTTCTGAACCAAGTGCATCATCCGAATCAAGTTCTTCATCTTCAAAAGAAGCAGATTTCGAACCATCTCCCAACTTATCACTGACATTCAAAATTGATCCTACTTCATTTTCGTTTTCTTCTATTTCTTGTTGCTCATAATTCTCTCCCCTCTCTGCAAGCTGATATGCATCTAATGCTCTGCGTCTGGACTTTTTTGCGGATCCGCCTCTACGAGACTTCGGTCCATTGGATTTTTTTGCCATTCTGTTGCTCTGGAAAAAACGAGAATAGAAACCAACACAAATGGACTTTTATTTGTACTTTTCTGGCTCTTTTAAAATAAATATGTCCCTCTTTGTAGAACCCTTCAGATCAATTTATATATCTCTTTTGTCTCTCTATCACTGTCCTAGAGGGAAAGATATTAAAATAAAAAAAAAATTTTTTTTTTGTAATTACACATCTCTGCACCAAATAGGTTAACCGTCAATCGACTCTAGAATATTAAAAGTTGATATCGACGCAAGCCACTATAGAGTATCTGCTCTAATCAGAACAGCCCAGGTCATTGCGCAATCATTTGGTTATATTTTTTCAGATTACGTGAGTTCTTTAAAGATCTTTGAATCTGTGGCTATCTGAAGAGCTAAACATCGATAATCGAGTCAATTGACACTGATTTTCAAACTAAAGACAGACAAAAGGGATTCAGAATAAATGCAGTTGGATCGTTGACTTTGGCCATCTGCACAAACGGATCGAAAAACGACTGTGGATCTGAATTGACGTCTGGTTATCAGGGGCCCCTTTTTTAGATTATTCGCAAATTCTGCTGATCTGCGACGCCACGATGTGCCCTGTGACAGAACCTATATATTAATAATATATTCTGGAGATGAATGTGCCATATATTTGAGGGGTTATAACAATAAGAAGCTAGAAGGAATCGGATTGTATTTAAGTGTTTTTTGACCAGGTACGCCAATAGATTCAATAGATTCAATAGATTCAATAGATTCAATAGAGACAATACAATTGAGTTATACCACAGTTTAAAATGGTTGGACTTTCTACTAAAGCTGTTCACGGAGACGATGAGGTCTTCAAGAGAGTGTCTGACGTGGTTCAGCCTATCAATGTGACTACTACTTTTAGATATAACGAAGATCCAGAGTTGTTGGTGAAGGCTGCGGATGCAGAGAACGTGGATATCTCGGGAGGCAATCCTGTCTACTCCAGATTGTCTCATCCTAACTCTTCTAAGGCAGAGGCTGTTTTGGCAGAGATTCTTGGAGGAAATGTTGTTATTTACAACTCTGGTTTGTCTGCGTTCCATGCCGCCTTGATCTATTTTCATCCTAAAGTGTTGGCGATCGGTAATGGCTACCATGGATGTCATGGTGTTGCCGATCTGGTGAGCAGAGTTGGAGGTTTGAAACAGGTTGGTTTAGACGATTACGAGCAATTGGGTCCTGGTGATATATTGCACGTCGAGACTCCAGAAAACCCATACTCAATTGCTCATGACCTGGAATTCTACGTCAAGAAAGCTCACGAACGTGGTGCTCTAGTGATTGCAGATGCCACTTTTGCTCCTCCTCCATTGCAGGATCCATTTGATTTTGGCGTCGACTTGGTGTTGCACTCTGCAACTAAGTACTTTGGAGGACATTCTGATCTGTTGGCTGGATGTCTGGTGACCAAGGACCCTAAGGTGAAGGCTCAATTGGTGAAGGACAGAGTTTTCCTTGGTACCAATATTGGTAACCTTGAAGGATATCTATTGCTTAGATCCATCAGAACCTATGATTTGAGAATCAAGAGACAGAGCCAGTCTGCTCAGAAGATTGTTGATTACTTGGCTGAGAACCAGAGTAAATATCCTGTTATTGACAAGATCTATCACTCTTCTCTTCAAAAGGATGCCTTTATCAAGAAACAGTTGAAAGGTGGTCATTCTCCTGTTTTCTCTATTAGTCTCAAGACTGAGGAAGCCGCCAGACGTCTACCTTCCAAGCTTAAGTACTTTCACCATGCTACATCTCTTGGAGGTGTTGAGTCTTTAATTGAATGGAGAGCTATGACCGATACTTCTGTCAGTCCTACTCTTTTGAGAGTCAGCATTGGTGTTGAAGATGCTGATGATTTAATTGCTGACTTTGACCATGCTCTTAAAAGTTTGAAATAGTTTACCAATTGTATCTTGTTATAATGAATTAGTTTTACTACACATATATAATGAATAGTTTTTAATATACAATTATCCAGGATATCGATGGTGATGAACCAGCTAGCTATAGCTAAGAAATAATATTATCTTAGGTCTCGAAAAGACATTTTTTAAAACCCAGAAATATTTACAGATAAGTTGTTTTGAAGCTAAATAACCTTCTCTTTTTTTAATAGATTCGCTGTTAGGAGAAACTTCACAGCTGTTACAGGGA
Source organism: Ogataea krabiensis (assembly GCA_030582815.1). Classification (NCBI taxonomy): domain Eukaryota; kingdom Fungi; phylum Ascomycota; class Pichiomycetes; order Pichiales; family Pichiaceae; genus Ogataea; species Ogataea krabiensis. Next base: position 240,612 of record JAJMHB010000016.1, read on the forward strand.
AGTTTTAACACAATTCCTACTGATGGGACAAGTTGCTACATTTGAGCCCTTGGTTAATTGAAATAAGACTATTTTGCGTCTTTTGAGTCCATATTAAACTTGATTGTATCCCCCTTATTACGCGTTGTGTCATGCCCATGAAACAAAAGGTAACTGCAGAGAAAAGGACTTCAAACCAGAGCAAAGACTCTTCCAACCTCTCTTCGTTTGAGTACGAGCCGTTGTGGGCCGAATTGGATTCAACAACCCCAGAGCCAGAGCCAGAAGCTACCTCCACTGCCAAAACAACACCCACCAGAGGAAGACAAAGTAGAGTGTCGACAAAACTGGCAACAGACAAGTTGAAAATTACAAGTGCTACAAAGATAGATATAGGCGAACAACAACAAACCATTGGATACAACACAGCAAATGATAATCAAGGTAATGTCGATGCTGATGATGACGACGATGAGGGACCTGGAAATGATAGAATCGAAATAAATGATACCGAGTCTGATCTGCAGAAATCATCACCCAAGAAGGTTGAAACAAGAGGGAGAAAACCAAAAGGATGGGTTCCACCACCAGGATACGTGTCAAAGAAGAAAACAACAGAACCAAAGAAGATTACAGTGTTGGATGACAACTTTTACGAGAATTTAGATAAGGAATACTTTTCGGAAACAATTCCATTAGTTGCCAATCCATGGAAACCCAAACCGACGGTCAAAGTCACGCATCAGGGAGAAGTGAGGGTATTCCATTTCCACAGTTTGCATGAAGCCTATGTTCGCAAGTTTCTTTTGGGGAGAGATAAATTAGAGCCCAACATCTTTCATTTCAATGACAAATTAATAAGAGAATACAACTTTCTCCCGTTGGATCCTATTGTTGCAAACTTTCCAGATGCACTAGAAAACTCTATAACTCAAGATGAATTTCATGGTAGGTTGCGCATAACCGACCCCGTCAAGTTCGCATATAATAACGAAACACACAAACTTTTCAAAGCTGGTTCCTGTTTACAGTATCCAACAAACAAAAACTACAGAATTGGTTTTACAGTCAACACTGGAGGACTTCCTCTTGTTTCGTCCTGGTTTGATAAAGCTATTGATGGAAAATACTATTTATTTGTTTCGGTTTACCCCAAAAAAAACAATTCATCTGTTCCCGAAGAATTGGCACTTTCTGCAACCTCAAGTTTCGATTCCGGTCTGCTCATTTATGAGGTTGATTTATCAACTCAAAGAGTAGAATTAATAAAAAGTATGATAGTACCTTTTGGATCTATCACTTCTATGAAATGGTTAATGTCATCTGACCCGCACCAGAGTTTGGTTGCTTGTGTTTTCAAGGATGGAACGGTTAGAGTCTTGAAAGTAAATGAAAAGTTTCTTCATTCTTCAAGATATAGTGTCCTAACAGCTGCCTCTATTACAATCAATATACCTGACTTTGAGATTTTATCTTGTGATTGGACTTCTTCATCCACTTTGGCCCTTGGTCTGACTGAGGGAAGTATTGCAGAACTTGATATTCGTGAGCCAGAGAGACCTTTTTATATTTATCCATTGGGGGTTTCCAGTGTGATAACTCTTACATCTACATTATCAGACAGACTCTTTACTACAGAAACAAGCAGAATCATATTGATTTCTACCACAGACTGTTACAATTACCTTATTGATCTAGAAAATTTGAGCATTATCGCCGAATCTCAAAAACACCGTCTTCCTGTTGCAAATATACAATATTCTGCTTTGATGGATGGATTTGTGGTGGCGGATGACACCAGGACTCCAAAGTTTGTCAGTAAAAGAGATATTCAAGGGAATGTACTATTCAATTTATGGGACGAAAATCCCGTCTTTACAATTGGACTTTCGAACTATAGCCCTATATTTGTGGCTGGATATGTGAATGGAAGTATTCGTCTATACAATGAAGTGAGAAAATTACATAGTTCATTAAAATTGCGGATACCACCTCCATCATTAAAGATAATGAAGATGGATTGCCAAGAGAACGATTTCAGACTTGATCTAGGCTACCAGGTAGCTTATGATCTGAAAGATGTGGAGAGCCAGGTGATTTACGATAACCGTGTCAATGTCACCAGTTGTAATTTTATTAATAGTCCTAGCTGTTCCAGTTTGATGAGTTGCTCGTTTGCAAATGGATTGGTGGTGATAGAAAAGCTGGTGAGTGCTGAGCACGAATGACAATGTTTGTATATTAGGTTTGGGACTCAATATGTAGGAAATGTATTATCAATTTTATGGGACCATTGTGTCAGTCCCCCTGCGACGTCTTTGATGTTTTGTAAATTAAAAGTATCCTTGAGGAATCTGACTGCCAGTTGTGAATCATTACCGAACCGACAGATCACGTATATGGGTTTATTAGAATGTTCAGAAGGGATTACTTGGTCAAGACTAGTGCTTTTTTTCAGAGCAGAATACGGAACATTGATGGAGCTTGGTAAATGGACTATATCATACTGTTCCTTGGTTCTGACATCTAGAATGAGAATTTCTTGTGAATTGGTGATAGTTTGGAACTCTTCAATAGAGATTCTTTCTTGGGGAGAAAGGACATTATAATCAACCTTGCCACACCAAACGGCGTAATCTAGACTATTTTGAACCAACTCTTTAGTTATTTCTCTTGTGGAAACATTACAAACTTTGCACTTGTTTGATCTTCCTCTCATTTTGAATGTTCTCATGGTTTGAAAAGGGCCATAGCCTGAATATAGCCCAAGAAAAGGACGAAAAGTTGCATCATCTCTAGTGTAGAACTTGGTGATTACCTTGATTGCTTCCAAAGCCATCATAACTCCTAAAATTCCAATCACAGGTCCGAGAACACCTCCATCTGAACACGATGTGATCGAGTTAGGAGGAGGAGGTGTTGGATAGAAGCATCTGTAACAGGGTCCTGTATTTTCAAAGTTCAGAATAGACAATTGTCCTTCTGTCTTGAGACCAGACCCTGAAACTATGGTCTTACCCAACAGAACAGAAGCATCGTTTATCAGATAACGTGTGGCTGGAGTATCTGTACAATCTAGAACAAGGTCGTAATTCTGGATGATGTCAAAACAGTTGTGGGTTGTGATGGGTTCTGGATAGGTGTTGATCTGGACGTTAGGATTTAGATTGAGTAACTGTTTTTTTGCAGACTCACACTTCAACATCCCAATTGTTTCTGTGGAATGGAGAACTTGTCTGTGTAGATTGGAGATGTCCACCTTATCGTGGTCCACTATTCCTATGCATCCGATACCAGATCCCACCAGATACAGTAGTGCTGGACATCCCAGACCACCTGCTCCTATGACCAAGACCCGTGCTTGTTTGAGTTTGATCTGAGATTCGATTCCCATTTCGGGGACAATCATTTGACGGCCATATCGTTGATATTCTTCTAGGGACAGGATACTACCAGGGGGAACAAGACGATCGGGGACACTGTTGAAGGTAGATTTTGCGGGGTCCAATCTTGCTTTCAACTGTTCATTTTCGATCTTCAATTTCTCGATCTGTTCTAGAAGTTGTTGATTTGTCGGCTCCATGTCTTTGACCGGGTAAAAACACCGTGAAGCCCAAGATCAAAGGAAAAAAGAACCCTCTTTCTAACAAGATATTCATTTTTTCTACGCTACAAACCATAAAAAAATTAAAATTTCACAAAAGCTTCTCGAATTAGTGCAGTTTAGAACAGAGATGTCTGCTCTCTATTTCAAGTGATATACATTAACTAATAATCAACCACTAACGGATGCAACGTACAAACACATCACTGTACCATACAGATTGTGGACTCCATGACTCATCACCACGAAAATCACACACAAAACATCTGCGTCTGTGTTTAAACAACTTTCTGCTTGACAAAGAAGCCCTTCAAGTAAGTGAGTTGCCAGAAACATGTAGCAACAAGGACTACCACCTGAATAATAGTCCATTTAACCGATCTGTTATTAACCGACTCCGAAACATCTCTAAAAATGGCCTCTCTTTCTCTAAACAAAGATTGCTCTCTTCTGATCTCCCTCAGCTTTCTCACAAGCTCATTGGTCTTGGAGGTCAGATAATTGATGTCACCAGTTCTTTTCGAGTCAACAAGCGGTTTGGCATCTCCAATAACAAGATCAAAGAAAACACGATGTTTAGCACGCTTTGACCAGTCGGTGTGACGGGGCGTCAAGCAGAACTTGTGCTCTCCCGAATCATACGAGGTGAATGTAAACTGGCCGTTTGGCTGGTTCTTTTGAGAGACAACCCTGTGATTGTTGTCAAATGTCTCATCAACAGTGATCTCCATCTTCAGATTGTTCACTTCCACATAATCGTTGTCCTTGTCACTCCATTCATATGTTTGATACTTTCCAACGGCAATCGTGTCCTTTGGCAGTTCCTCAAAGAAACACTTGGTTTCGTCAGTTTCTAGGTAGAAGTGTAGAGCATTACTGACACATCCAAATACACCTAATCCCAACAAAATTCTCAACACCTTCATTTTTAATGATTGTTTTGAACTTCTTATCTATTGATTCCCTTCAACGGTTACTCTTATGACCATAATTACCAGATCAACAGCGAGTCAAACATTTATATTTGGCTCTCGAATGGTCAACAAACGCGTTCTGCCAGAAAAAACACGGGCACATAAAATCGGGTCGATTAAATCAAAAATATAAATGGCGTCGATAGAGGTCGATTGGATTCTCTTGCAATCAATCTTATCCCACTACAAAGACATACCAAATAGATTTCTCTGTCAACTTGAAACAACCTCTGACCTTTCACTTAATAACCATAAACAAATTCTAGCTATAAACAATCTACAGTTGTTGGTCCGGGAAAAAAAATTAATTTGATACACTAGTGTAGTGGTAAATCTATCTTTATACATTGTCTAATTTTTATTGTGACTGCGACGCTTTATCTTGTCAACCAGAGCATTGACAGGCTTATCAGAGTTCTTTTCAGAAGTCTTGTCAGTATCTGAATGAGAACGTTTCTTGTTCTTCTTTGATCTCTTCTCTCCCTCTTTCAGAATCTTCTCCATCACCGTAGTCCGCTTGAAATCAGTGTTAGTTGGATCTATTGCAAACCTGTGATCCTGGAAAATCTCATTAAACCGATCATCATCTTCAGCTAGACCCACATCATTGTCAATAGGTTCTGATACACTCTTTTCCTTCTTCTTTTTACCCTTCTTCTTCTGTTTCTCGGCTTTCAAAACATCCTTCATGTTGAAATGATCTTTTTCTTTCTCTGTTTCGTCCATCATCAACAACTCCAATTCAGCAGACTTGTTGTCATCCACAGACTCCTTAGAATGCTTTTTAGAGTCTTTCTTTTCCTTCTTTTCTTTCTTCTCTTGCTCAGCAGCTTTCTTCAGCTCCTTAAGCTTCTCCTTTCTCTTCTTTCTTCTCTCCTTCTCCTTACGTTTCAGCTTTCCAATGGTGGTCTCATCCTCATCTCCACTGTTATCTTGTTTATTTTCAGTACTCAACCCCGGAGTAAATGTTATCTCCATATCAACTTCTCCTTCCTCATCGTCTGAACCTTTCTGTCCCAACTTGGAAACACCAGCCACCAAACTCTTGTATTTATTCTTGGTGGATTCATCTTCACTATCGTCAGAGTCTGAAGCCAAATAAGCTTTAAAGTCCATTTCATCTATCTCTTTTTGAGAAAATGCCCTTGTAGCTATAGACATTCTTTCCGAAGGAGTCTCGTCCCACGTTAATTTCACCTTAGAGTGCTGAAGAGCATCTGTAGAGAACAAATTAGGCTTGTAGTTGGAAGGAACTTTATCACAAGAATCACGAGGCTGGTCCTCAAATTCCATGTCTTCAGGAATGTATCTAAGATCAAAATGATTGGCTGTCGACTCATACTCAGTATTGTCACAGTTTTCATAAATGGCCTTGGATGTTTCCACAGAATCACATCGTATAACGGCATAATAGTATCTGAGTCTCTCAAGTTGGTATGCTCTTAATGCATTGGAGTTGTAATCCACATCATCTTCTTCCTGGTACAACTTTCTTGTGGCATCTTCTATGTTGAGATCCTCATCATCTGAGCTCTCTGATTCGGAACTGCTGTCTTTATCTTTTTTGAAAAGCTCCTTTGGAGGACCTTCCAACTCCTCCTTCTGCATTCTCTCCTTTCCAAATTCCGATGGGTAAATTGAAACAGACAGGATCTTACCACCCTTAGGGACAAAACTGGAAAATGTTGCAAATAAATCTGTGGATGTGATATGATCCCAATCCATGTTGACGGCAGCAAAAGAACTGGTTGGATCGCTCTCCGGAGGGGTTTCTTCCTCCAGTGCGAGTTCCTCCTCTTCTTCTTCCACCTCTTCGTCTGAAGAATCATCATCCTCACTTTCACTGGACTCTTCCTCCGAGGAACTTGCCGACTCAAGTCCTCTTGCTCTATCCAAAGCAGAAATGTGCTCTTCTTCTTCACTATCTTCACTTTCTTCGCTGTCATCACTGTCCTCTTCTTCATCCTCATTCTTGTCTTCCCTCTCGTAATACTTATCAAAAACAGTCTGATCTTTCTTCTTATCTAAGGTCTTACCAAATCTGTCAACCTTTGCTGACGATTTATTAAGTATTAATTCATCCTTTGAGAACCGGTCATCCACCTTGACCTTTAAATCCTTTCTCTTTGGTGCCTTGAACCTGGGATCACTATAAACCCTTGAGAATCTGGGATCATTGGTGATTGCTGAACTTTCACGTTTTTCAGGTTTTTTTCCCCCTTTTTTTTCCCCCATACTGTCTAAATAGTAAAAGATATAATATGGAACTGTTTATTTGGGAAGAAGCTCTATTTAAATGTCCAATTACTTGTAATAAACCGTCTTTCTTCAAGGAGAACAAGACAATTTAGAAAAAATATATTTTTTTTTTATTTTTTTTTTTTTTTGATTTTCCCCCTCCTGGAGGGTTCTTTTTTAGAATCTCATTATCAGTACATAATAATTATTTATTTATATAGGCAAACTATTATATGTTGATAAGAGACGGTCTATTTTTTAAATTCTTTTGGTCCAATCAATTTATTTAAGTATAAATAGTGGAACATAGCCCTGAAGTCGGTTTCATGAAATATGGGACAATCAGCTAGTTCGCCTGAGCAGGCCGAACAATCCGTCAAGTATATAAACAAAAAGACCACCAGAAAGTTGCTGAACCATCACTTTATCCAAGAAGCAACTAACCAGTTCAAACCGATCGAGTTGATGACATTGAAGTCTAATTTAAAACTAGAAGAATTCCTTGCAGATTCTGTGATATCCAGAACTCAATTATTCAATCTGTTGCAGCTGCCAAATGATACCCCCGTCTCAGATTTACTTTTCCAATCTCTCAAGTTCATATCGTTCTTCCCCAATTTCAAACAATTATCGATTGCTTCTACACCTAAATCAAATGAAACGATTAATCTTGCAGGTCTCATCAAAAATCTCGCATTTCTGAGCGATGAACGTTTCACCGACTTGTTTGGAGATAACAAAAGATATCTGCTCATGCTATTGTTTCTCTCATTGAGCTATAAGCCCAATGACCCACAGACGGATGAAAAAGATAATGAACAGGAGAAAAAGGAACCCTCCAATGAGACATCATTTGATCCCGAAGAACTAATTGATGTGGTGATGATCGGGGAAACAGAAAGAAAGATCCAATGGGCATTGATACCAATGGTGCAGTCTTTTGACGGAATTGAAATCACTCAACACCCATTTGCAGCAACCGATTTGCTAGAAGTGATAACTTTCAACCTCATCATCTCAGATATTTCGGTTGAAACTAACTCAATCATTCCTCTTGAAAGCCAGTTCGATTTCAGCCCAGCTAACTGGAAAAAATATCAACACAAGGCAATGAATCTGCTCAGATCCTTCGATTTGCACTTATCCTCGGCCAACATGAACTCAAAGTTCATTTCTTTTTCTGTTTTTGAAAAAATCATAGGAACATCCCAATCAAATGGTACCATGCCAAACCTCTTGAAACCAATGCATTATTACTTGAATTCCATATTATATGATGCCCATAGCTCTGAGGATATGGAACCCTTCAGGTCCGATTTCAAAGAAACCAGAATTCTGACTCACTCCTTACTTTCCCAGTTATCAACTATTCTTCCTGACGATTTGGTGTTTTCAAGATTGAAAAAGCTCTTTACAGGTGCAGAAGCCGGGTTTTCCATGAGATCCATGGAGTCTAAAGTGTTTAAATGGAATGCTCCAACCATTCTTTTTGTTTCTGGAAGGGCCATCGATACCAGACCGGGGGTCAATATCAAAAATAAAAAGTATCTCGCCTTTCAATCAGAGTTCCCTCATTTCCATCGTTCCAAAGAGAACTCTGCCTCTCTCCCTGAAAATGAAGATGACAATAAAGAAACTATCACTTTCATGGTTTATATTCATCGTCCGTGGAAAATATCTAACTCGGAGTGCTTTGGTGATTCAAACTCTTTCATCGCTCAACTTTCGCCCCGCCAAATTGTTTACAATTCATCTGGACTGGCTTCCAACTTTGCTTATTTCAACACTCTAGGAGGAGGTATAGGCTTTGGAAGCAAACCACCATTAGTCAAGAATTCTGTGAAACTTTATAAGCCAGGTGAAGTTTCGTTAACGATCGAAACGGGCATGGAAATCGCAAACTTCAGGCACTTGGCAATTCCAGGAACATTTAAGACTGGTTCTGTATTCTTTGAAGATTCAGGGATACCGGAATTTGAAATCAATATCCAGATCACAAACCTAGAAGTGTGGGGATGTGGATCTGAAAAGGAGATAGAAGAACAGAAGAAAAGATGGGAGTGGGAGCACCGAGAAGCAGAAGCGAGAAAGAGGCTCAATGTTATGAATTGGGAAGACGGTAAAGCACTACTTGAAATGGCCGGTATGATTGGGGGCAATCAAAATTCCGGTGGAAGTGTTTAAATTAAATATTAATGAATGTTCTTTCCTTCTATGTGCGTTCTATGTAAGAGACGAATTAAATAATCCTTTATTTACCTTTTTTCACCAGTTTTTTCTTAATATGCTTCTTGATTTTGGTCTTTCTCTTTTCCTTTGCAGCTTCTTTAGCCTGTTTCTTCCTCTCTTTTTTCAGCTCCTTATCTTCAAATTTCTTTCCTTTGAGTGGTGAATTTTCTCTTTCTTCCCACTCAGAGTCATCACTTTCGTCTTCCTCTTCATCATCACTGTCCGTTCCTGATTCAAGTTCAACTTCTGGGCTCTTTTCCTTGTCAGATGATTGCTCTAGTGACGATCCAACAACTAAATCCTTCAAAGTGTCCATTTCTCCAGCTTTAAATTTGTCGAAATCTCTTTCTTCCAAATGGTTTAAAGAGCTCACTAAATGGAGAGACCTGAAAACTTCATCTTCTTGATCATTATCATCCACCTTTAGGGGTAAAGTTGTCAAATATTGGTCTAGAATCTGGAAATCTTCTTCTGGGGTTGCTTCATCATATAAGCTCTGTTTTTGTTCTCCATACAGCTCTGAGATCAAGTTAGACCAATTGCTAATGACAAACTTGAAAATCATTCTTTCTGGGTAAACATTGATTTTCTTTATTCTTGAAAAGAAGTCATTAACATTCTTAATGTCCATTCTCAAGAAATCCATGGACATCTGATGGTCTGGCTCAACAGACTGAGAGACATCAAATATATATAGTTCTCCTTTATGCACTATGGTGTTGTATTCACTCAGATCAGCGTGGATGAGACGACATTTCTGGAATAACCATCTCATGTAAATCAACATTTTATGATAATAGAGCACGATTTCATCAATATCTTTGAACTCGTAGTCCTTCAACTTTGGAGATGGCCATCCCTCTCCCTTACTGAGAAACTCCATGACCAGAACATGAGACTTGAGGTCTATAGGCTCTGGGGAGGGAATTCCATTCATATGTAATCTTTTCAAGTTTCTGAACTCTTTCTCTGCCCACAATTTGACCATTTTTCTAGGATTAGATTGATTTCTTGTGTTTCTGAATCTAAACTCTCCATCCACATATCTTTCACGATCTTTGAAGACGAGAATAGAGGTCTTATAAATTTTAACTGCAAACTCTCTTCCGGTAGTATCATTTAATGCATGGTAGACATTCGCTTCTTTACCGGTGGATATACATCCATTAATTTCTGTGATTGTACCATTTTTGAACAATTTGGCGAGGAAATTCATAGTTCTGGGGTCCAGAACTTGCTCCACAGTTGCTCTTTCCGCCTTATCTCTAGTGATTCTATGCTTTGCAAATAGATACTGATCCACATTGATACTTGAAGAATATTTCTCCAGCAATTCAGTTTTTTCTCGAAGAGCTCTTTGGTTGCCCTTATTAGAAGAGGATGAATTCCACCCTTGTGGTTCTCTTTCATCTTGCGAATCTGAGGAAGAGTCCAAATCAGAATCTTCATCTCGAGAAATCTTCATTTGCTCTACAGCCGTTTCAAGACCACTTGATCCATCATTTTCAGGAATTATTTCCTTCGTCATCCTCTTGTTTGTATGATATGCCCTTGTTTTCTAACTGTTTCCTTGTCTTTCCCCTTGAAATCCTTCTTTATTTTATAAAAAATCCTTTAAAATAATTTTTTTTTGCACAATCGAACCTGTTGTTATAATGACAGAAAAATAAATATGTCAATATAAATAAATATGGGTTTGTGCTTTCGATCTGTTCCGAGTTCTTGAGCACAAAACAGAATCAAGCAAGCCATATAAAAAAGGACATCGTCAGGAAGAGAACTATCAGATTCTTAAAAACATATATATAGTTCCTGTTTTGTGCCAAAGAGAATTCAAAAACTTTATTTCTTGAGATACAAACATGGCTCTTCTCAAAGCACTTCCACAAGTAAGTTTTTATTTGATCTGGTGAGATACAAATGATACTAACACATTCACAGAAATTTTTAGGTGTGCTGCCGTTATACGTGGGCGTAGAGCTCATTTTGCTTTATGCCATAATAAACAAGATGTGCGGTGTCTACGGTCTGTTATCCCTGATAACAGGACATCCAATCGATGGCGTGCAATGGCTTTATTACATCTCTTCCACGCTGATAATGGCGGTGTATATGGGAGGAGTCCGCAAGGTGCGGAACCCAACGATCAATCTGTTCTCGATAGTGGTGCTCATATACGTAATTGACACTGTGATTGGATGTTTGTTCACTATACATTTTGCTTATGCTTGGTTTGCGGAACAGAGTCAGGGTTCATCGGATATCAGCAAGGGATCTACAGCAAGCAGTGGGACCGCTGTTTTGGACAAGCCTGATGTTGTTGAAACTGCTGCCGCAAAGGTGAGTGGTGTTACTAAGGGTGCTACTGGAAAATCAGGTGTTTCTACCAAACAGAATTCTGAATTAGAGGTCAAACAAGCCAAAAAAGGTAAGTCGCATATCTTTTCTCTGAAAGCAAGAGAATTTATTGAACCTGTGGCCTTGGAACTAGTGGGTCGTGCTGTTTCGGCAACTGACTTATCGTCGCAATCTGCCTCAGAGAGCTACGAGTTGTTTGTGACTGTGACACTTACGATTTTGACCACATTGGCTCGGTTCTACTTCACCCTGATCATGTTATCGTTTTTCAAGGAGATGCGACTAGCATCGAAATTCGACTCAAAATTCCGCATCAGCAGTGGTTCAAGCACTGGTGGCAGACTCGGCACCTTCATCAGCAATCTAGAGATCAGGGCTTATAAAATTCTCAACAAGTTAGTCTAATAATATATATACAAAAGAAAATAAGAAAAGGAGAGACGGAAGAAGACAAGATTGGTCAAGATAAGACAAGAAGAGGAATATTATGGAAACAGCTTAGCTGTCAGAAACCTATTTGCCCCTTTTCTATACTATTTTTTCCGTTCTTCTGTACAGTAACTCCGTGTTTGTTCCATGCTTAGAAAGATACATGCTCCACTACCTATTTTTTGGAGTCATTATGTGTTCCATGTAGTAGTTTATATACACGTAGATAGGTTTGTGTTTATTTATGAGATAATGATCATAATTCCACCTGAGATGTCTACTTATCATCTATAACGATGGATTATCCCTGGTATGTGAATGTATTGAACTGTCTCTTTGAATCGACCTATTTGCGATATGTCGTTTTATTCGGTTTTAATCGTCGAGGGCGCAGCCCGCAGCTCGCAGAGCGCCGCGCAGGATGTTAGGCCGTTCTCCTGGCGCAAGGAGCATGTGGATTCACGGATGTATAATTCCACCGTTTGGTCCCGCCAAGGGACGGAGTTTGTAAGACTTAGAGAAGATGATATCAGTTTCCATATCCGAAGAGCTTGGGATACAGAAAACGGTCGGAAATAAACCACATCGTGCTGGTTCTGATACTCCGATAGAGACGGACTCTGGAAGTAAGTTTCGAGATTTCGGCTTCTCAAACCTCAGCAATCAATTTTTCCTGATGAAGACGCACGCAAATGACCAGAAAAAATAGTTCATCCGTTGTAAGATTATTACAAAATTAATGGGGAACATCTCCCATGTAGACAAGTAAGAACTGCAAAAATATAACGGAAAAGTAGTCCAGACATACAAAATTAGAGCATCTCAGTGAACAGGAGTAATACTGTTCAGTCGGAAACCGTTTGGAATAGATTTAGATGATCTAGACGCCACGGACAAGTTTGTGAAAGTGCTGTGATATTTTGCCTTGTTTGATATTCGACTGTTTTGCAAGTACAGACTTCTCGTATTGGGTTTGTCTCAACTTGTTCACACGTCAAGTTGGGTGTAGTTGTTAAGTGAGCGGTGTTTTGCAGCCTTTATCAACGTTTATTGATTCCGTTTCATCTCTATCCCAGCCCACGGAATTTGAAATTTGGACAAGAGATTCCTATTTTTTTATTTCGGAATCCTGTTCTACTAGGCCCAGAAACCATCTTCTATCGTTGGAAATCATCCCCAGAATCTGTAACAAGTTCCAACAAAAGATAATTTTACAGGATGGTGGAAGAACCGGTATCTGTGGTGGTTTCAAAACCTGAAAACCCAGATCATGAACCTACAGCTGCTGCAGCAGCTGCAGCAGCGGAACAGCAGCAACAGCAGCAACAACAACAACAACAGCAACAACAACAGAAGGAGTTGACTCCAAAAGAGTCTCAAGACAGAACGAAGGGACCAACAACATCATTCATTCATAAACTGTATTCCATGCTGGAAGACCATAGTATCGATCATCTCATCTGGTGGCACTCTAACCAGGTCTCGTTCTACGTCTTTCCAACCGAAGAGTTCTCTAAAGTGTTGAGCAACTACTTCAAGCATGCAAATATAGCTTCCTTCATAAGGCAGCTCAATATGTACGGTTTTCACAAAGTGAATGACTCTTACAATAATGAAGTTCCAACTACTTCAGGGTCTGTATCTGGATCAGCTACTCCTACTGCATCCCAGGGTGATAACCCTAACCAGTCATCGAGAAAAGGTTCAAACTCTTCTCATGGTTCCTCGTTAGTCTGGGAGTTCAAACATTCATCTTCTTGGTTCAAGCAAGGAAACTTAGATGGACTTAACCAAATCAAACGAAGATCCTTCAAGAACGTGGCTTCTCAGAAGGAGGTTCATAGCTTAAAGACCCAAATAACTTTACAACCACAACAAGGACAACCAGTCGGCCTTTCGCAGCCTCAGTTACAGCAATCTCTGCTACAAAATAACAATAACGGCAACAACAATAGCAACACCAACACTAATACTAATAATAATGGGCAAATGCCCGTGCCCCCACCAGGAAATACAGGCTCAGGGTCGATCAGCGAGGTTCACAACTATGTCCCTTATCGTTACCAAAATCCTAACAGTCCCGGAGATTTTGGTGACTCTCCTTCTCAGGAGGAAATTGAGATGAAGGCCAGACTTACAAACTCATATTTAAATCAACAAATGATTTCGCTGCAACACCAACCAAAAGATGCTAAATTAGTAGAAATCACTAACCAGCATAATGAACTCCTCAAAAGCTACGACCAACTCAACTACAGATATGAGGTAGTGAAAGATGAACTCACAAAGACCAACTATGATTGTGTTTCTATCCTGGATGTCATCAAAGATTCTCTAGGACTTATCCAGAGTCTCAATAGACAACCAGACCAAATCGCAGAGCAGACGACTTCTAGATTGATTATCGAATTAGAAAAGTTCAAGAGCAATATTCTTCAACGGTGCGGTTCGAGAGACATGGCATTAAAGCAAGCATCAAATGGACCAGGTTTTTATGGGGATGTAGGATCGTCATCTTTTCCTGATCCAGTGGGACCTCCTGGGCCTACTCCACCTGGACATATGTCCTTCTCCATGATTCAACAACAGGTACCTCAACCTCCTTCAATGCAAAGACATTCCACACATGGCTCCTTGCATCCTCATTACCAGCCAGATCAACCCCCAATCTTACACAAAGATATCAGATATAGTGTCTCGTCTAATAGATCTAGAAATTTGTCCGTCTTTGATCCTTTGCAACCTGCACCAGCAACTGTGATTCCTCCACAACATGCTCCAAATCAACATCATCCACAGCCACCACACCAACCAGGAGATCAATCACCTGTTATTCACGGTCAATATCCTGACCCGGATTACCAATCTCAGCCTCAACAACAACTACGTAGAAATTCTCCTTTGAATGCTGGCGTGCCATTTGGTGGTTCCTCGAACACAATAAAAAGATTATCACCAAATTCAAGGAACTCTCAACATTCAACATCATTATCACTTCCATACCCTTCTTCATCGATGCAGCCTTTGGCTCCTTCGTCGCAACCACCTATTATCCAGTCGCTTTCTACACAATCATTGGACACTGTTAAAACAAGATCATCATCAACTAATTCGTTGGCTTATTATAACACATCGTCAACCTCGGCTGGTCAACAACCAAAACAACAACCACCTCCTGCGTCTGCTCCTTTGATTAGGCCCGGATCTATACCAGGATCGCAACCTTCAACACCTCTTGAGGAAAAACGTTCATCAGCAGGACAGATATATTCATTGAACAACCCTCCAAGATCCATTCCGTCGCAGTTATCATCGTCCACGTTACCTCAACCTCCGTTATTTGATCAGTCATTAGCTGGAGGTCCTCTTCCCCAACCAGCTATCCCACCTCAAGGAACACCTCAAGAGAGACCAGCTGTCAAGCAACAGTCATCAGGGTTTTTGAACACTCCCCCTTCTGTTGCTCCAGGTGCCCCGGTAGTCACATCTGTCAACCAGGCAAGAACCAGTTCAATGAGTTCGACAAATTCGAACCCTGGAGCTTCTGGTGCTGGCCCAAACGCTGCTAATGCTGGAGGGTCATCAAACACAGTGTATTCTCTGTTGAATCCAAACAATGGTCCTGCTCCTTCTTCTACCTCATCTTCTCGTGGTGCATCTCTGAGTAATGCGGTTGGATCTAAGTCCAAGGAAGAAACTGAAATTGGAAGTGATGCTGATTCTACAGCTGATGATTCGAAGCGGGAGCTGGAGGCTGTTGAACCAAATTCCAAAAGAGCTAAAATTTAATACCTCCAATATGAGAAATGGATATGTCTTGTAACTGATATCAGTTACTTAATTTTAGGATAGCTATAGGATAGCTACAGTATATATACTGCTGCAGCAATCAATATGTAATATATATTATGGAATATGACCTTTATTTTTATCCTTTTATTAGCTGTGGTTTTAATCGTGAGTAGCTGTTCGTGTTTGGGTTATTTCATTATGAAACTATAAATATTATGACTGAAGAACATATGTATATACAAAGGAGGCTTCGATGGTCACTGAAAACCGAAATTCTAAATGCTATACTATTCCTGCGAATTACCTTCTATTTGTTTCTTGTCACCACCGTCTGAAATTTGATTGTAACGGTTTCGAGCCTCTCCTAATTTCACGTAGTAAGCGATACCACTCAGACACTCAATAGTGTCAATAAATAAGCTATACTCTCCAAACTTACCGTCCGCTATGGAAACACCAATACTCTTAATACGGTCCTTCTCAAACTCTCCCTGGTACTGAACCTGCAATTTTCCACGGTTCGTTAGGACAAAGTCGTCGAGCTGAATAAATACGTCTTGCCAGACTCCAGTTGTATCATCTGTCTCAGGGTCAGATTTTGCCTTTGGAGCTGCCAGAAACATCCGATGTTGGTACAGATCTGTTCTGGACATGGTGTCTGTCTGAATATTAACCATGAATTTTCGCTGCGGAGTGTTGTTTCTAACCTTCATATACAGAACCTGATATGGCGAAAAGTCCCACCAGAAGTTGGCAAATCTTTCTGAAAAGTAAAAAGGTCTAAATTGGTCTGAATTAGCGTTCTTTTGTCTGTTCTTGGTTTTCCACATCGCCCATCCAGACTGTTTGATCTTTGGGTCAGCAGGAAGATTCAAGTTTAAATTACCATGGAAATGACCAACCAGTTCCCCAGATTCCTCTAATCTGTGTGGCTCAAAGTTAACTGTTGAGTAACCTCCGAGACTCTCATCGGAAGTTGTTTGGATCCTATCGAACGTCTGGATATTTTTGAAGTTTAGCAAAGTCAATCGAGACGGCTGTTCTGGGACCGTTAAATATTTTTTCACAAACCGTTTGAGCATTCTGAAAACGGATCCAGCACGGAAAGAACGGGGTTTAGAATTTTTGAATGTTTCAGTGTAGCTATGGTCAAGAAATTGAGGTGAATTTATACTGTCTGAACAGAGAGATTGCGTTACTAAATCTCTCTCTTTAAAAACCACTCTAGATGTCTCTCTCCAAAATGGATATATGGTGCAAGGATGCTGGAGACATCAAAAAAAGTGATTTCGTGGTTTTGTTTTTGTATTTTTCCTTCATCTATTTTGATTTCCCTTTAGATAAACAAGAAGAAGAAGGAAACCAAAACAGTTGTAACAGATCTTAAAACAGAACCAAATTGAAACAAACTGGTCAATTGAACAAAGAAATCTGTCCACAATGACTATTTCACATCAGAAGATAAGCAAGAGACACAAGAAAGTTCTAAAAAATGGGTCAAAATTGAAGTTCAAGCAACCGAACTTGGATTTACTGCTGTATCTTAACTACTTGCGGTTTCTCAACTCGCTGATATTGAAAGCCAATGAACTGTCAGAAGAAGATGCAAGTTCAGAGATTCTTTTGAAACATTTAGAGGATTCCAAAATTGAGACTTTGAAAAGATTCAGAGGATAATTATTTCCATTCAACATTCATTACATATTATATACAAAAGCTAGACATGAATCCAAATAGTCACGATAACTAGGCTCGGATGGATAGGTTCATTCATAGAAAAAGTTGTTCAGATGTGGCTGTTTGAGGATATTGATGTTTTCAATTGCAAGATCTGGTGATTCCTTGAACTGAACGAACAGACCCTGGAGCTGAGCAGTGCTGATATAAGGGAGTTCCAATTCTTTAAATCTTTCCAGGAACAACTTGGCCTTGTCGAATTCGTCGTTATAGAATCTCAAGAACATCTGCTCAATCTGGTAATCAGTCGCATTGTCAACCAGAACTTTATAATCGATTCTTCCTGGTCTCAGCAGCGCAGGGTCTAATCTATTCGGATGATTGGTAGTCATGAATGTGAGCATTTCGTCTGCAGAAGCAACACCATCTAGAGCGTTCAATAGTCCACTGAATGTCACTCCAGCAACATATCCCTGTTCTCTGTTTTGTTCCCTTCTGTTAAAAGCCGCATCGATGTCCTCTAGCAGAAGTATCGTGCGTTCAGGGATATTATTCATCAGGTATGCCAATCTGTCATCGGTTAAATTAGGTTCACTGATATTCAAAATTGCAATATTATAATCGAGGTGACCCGCTAGCGCTTGGATGAAACTGGTTTTTCCAGATCCCGGAGGACCATACAAGAGATATCCCCTTCTATAAGGAATACCTCTGTCATAGTACCATTTCCCAGACTGTAGAAATTCTTTCACGTCGGATATGATTCCTTCTTTGACAGATCGGTCTAAAATGACTGATTCAACCAATCTCTTCTTCCTTGGTTGTCCAAATGGTCTCCACTCTTGACCCCATGATTTGAATATCACTGTCTTACCTTCGGCCAGGCTCATAGCCATTTTCCTAGCCTCGTCTAGCATACCAGCAAATAAGTATCTATCTCTGTATAATGTTTTAACTGTAATTGTCTCTGCAGGAATACCAGAATCGTGTATCCTCTCCGATCTTTCTCTCTTAACGTAAAACCAGGCATTTTTATACCTTAGCCAATGATTACCTGGACCAGGCACAAACGAAAACCCTGTAGAAATTGAACCATTGGGATGTTGTATAAACTTGGTCTGAACACTCAGATGTCTGGATGATGTTGACTTATAATTTGACATCCAATGGAGAAACCATTGATAGGACTTATCGCTGCTCCTAATTTCCATGTCAACTAGCATCCTCCTATATGCCAAAGTTGCAGCCGAACCAACAGATTTTCTGAGGATGGCCAAGGCCCCTCCCAAAACCATTAGTCCTCCACCAGCAGCAAAGTATGGATTCGAAGTCAAAAACTGCTGCCAAACTCCGGCATTGGGATCTTCTTTGACAATATTTTTCACTGGCTCAGAGACTTGAGCGGAGTTCTGAGACAGAGAGACGGTTGATGACGTTGACTCGTTGTTTTCCGCCACCTCTGCCCCATTTTTGCTGCTGCCTGTGATTCCACTTGTATTTCCGAAGAATCCCATTCTTTGGATTCGGATGACTGTGAGACTTTAGCCGGTGAATTGCGGAGAACCAGACGGTTTCTTTACACTGATTAAGAGGGTAGGAAAAGCTCTTTTTTATCTGAAAATGAAAAAACTTGGAAAAAAGATTATTTAGACGCGTCGATAGACTTGATTATAAATCGACGCAAATAGACCTAATCGACGCAAATCAAATCTTTAGAGGCTGTTTTGGCAAGGGAGATAAATGATAGATGGCAAAGAAGGCGATAAGTTGATGATCAGCGACCTAATTCTAATAGACAAAGCATTGCACGGAGTAGCACTTAATACCAAACAGTCAAGACATAAGAGAGTAAACAAATCAGGATGGGTGATCCCTCGTTGCCTCCAAAAAGTCCAGAAGTAGGAGGCCCGCAGAGTGGATCCAATGAATTGAATGAGCTGTATCCTTCAGGGGTACGGGATGAGTTTTCAGATATTAAAGACAACGAACTTACGGCCGCAAATGAAGAAATTGATATCAATGATGATGATATGGATGATGAATCGGAAGAAACACCACCGTATTTCGTGGAATTACCTCCTCAGTTGCCCAAGCGTGGATACAACTTTGCTAATGCTAAGTTCTTCAAGACATCGGAGAGAATTCTTGATGATCTGAGAAACGATCCATTTTTCTTTCTGAGCGAGTTTGATTTGACGGGACAAACAGGACAAGGTATTCTCAACGAGGATACCGTTTTCTATTCTGAGAGGCTCAGCGGATTCATCAAGAATAACTCTAAACGGTATCAAGCATTGATTCCCACCTCCAACCTTGAGTGCCTCAATACAACCAGACAAATAGACCTAGATAAAGGGAAGAAGCTATGGACTGTGGATGGAATAATTGTGCCTCAGCCTCAACTGACAATTCCACAAAATCCTCTTTTCCATTTCAGAATTAAAATTAAAGGCCACGGCAATCTGCTCCAGGCGAAACACAGATTCTTTGCCTTTGATGACCGTGAGCTGCTGGAGGATGACAAAAGGGACCTTATATTGGATGTTTCAGCTATAGAAGAGTCCACCAAAAATTCTTCGGATCCTGAAACTAGATATAATAATAACGTTCTGTTGGATTCCATTCCAAAGATTATTGACTCTGCCAACTATGTTTGTGAGACCACAGGTACGCTAATCAGAGTGGAAGTATACCCAGCTGTTTTTTCGTATGAAGATCTTAAAGCGTTTGAACAGGAAGAGGTTGAGTTCAGACTGTCCTCATATATCTCTCAACTTCCAGATAAAACCATAGATAATGTTGCGATACCGTCTACACTAGAGTGTTTGAATACTCTTTTCAAAGTTCTTAAGGGGCCGTTGACTAATCTTGATGTTGATGATATTAAGACGTTGAAACCAAACAACTCAGTAGTACTCAGACTGCACCTACAACTGGATCTCCTTCCCAAGAAGCTTTTTTTTAGATATATGAACGATGAGTTACAACCACCTAAGTTTAGCGAACTTGGGGAATACACCAAGATTGGCTGTGACTACTATATCAGAGCCCTGACAGAGGTCGTTTTCCTTGGATCTATATTTGCTCCTAATCCTCATGAATTTTTCAAAACTAGAATACTGCTGCGTTCTGATATGTATCCGGTATTCCAAATTCTGAATGAATCTGACTTTACACAACAAACACAGTACTGGGACAAATTCCAATATGCAACTGGACTAACTATGCTCAGTGTATGCCCCTTTTATTCAGATAACCAGATTATTGATGCATATACAACAATGTCGAATCTAAATCCTGATTCCATTCCTGAACTCTTCGACGCTTTGACCTATTGTGCTACATCTAGACAGACTCATGAACTGTCTTTATATATTGCAACACTCAGGTCTCAAGGTGTGACAGGTTTCATAGAGTTGAAGAGTAATTTCAAGAAGTTCGGCTTTGATATATCAGATCCTGAAGTGGCTAAGAATTTGACAGATGATCAATTGATTCTAGGTTACAAAAATAACTTAATCTTGAGCACTTCTAAGTATGAACGTTCCACATTCAGAGAGGCTCTCGAGAAAATAGGACGTTACCGAGAGAGCCCTGTTATTCAGAAATTTCTTGATACTGAACCTCTCTTTGATGTTTCTGAAGCATACGATGCATTGGAGACAGATCCTTCTGTTGACGATGATGTGCTGATTACGGCTTACCAATTAAAAGCTGAGGATTCAAACTACTATTCGTCTCTGTATCCAAGAGCATTACTGACTATTGCTTTACAGAGAAGAAGCCTCTTACTCATTAGTTACATTAACTCAAACCTGCCACAGTTTGCTACATTCAATCCTACTGTTGAAGAAGCTTATAATAAAATTGGATGCGATCAATATGCTGACGATTCATCGATTGTTAGAATTTTTCAAGAAAGAGTGAACAAAGAAATGAATACAGATTTCCAACAATTGTGGGTTTGTTTGAAAACAATTGGGGAGGCCAAAAAATCAAAGCTTATCGAAGGCTATCTTACTTCTGGAATAATTGACTCTAGACTTTTATCAATTGATAAGACCCCAGCAGGTTTGAATAATATTGGAAACACTTGCTATTTAAACTCACTTTTGCAGTATTACTTTGTCATAGAGCCTCTCAGAACTTTGATTCTAGAGTTTGATGAGGTATTTGAAAAAGAGATGATCGATAACAACCCAAATTTTAAAATCAGAAGAATTGGAGGAAGGACCATTGGATATAAAGAAACAGAAAGATCTTATCAGTTCATGTATCAGCTCAGAGATCTGTATTATAAATTAATCCATGCAAATGAAAGATGCGTTCAACCGAGCAGAGAACTGGCTTACTTGGCTTTTAGTCCTATTAGTGACGAAGTGGAGTTTGCAGAAGAGGGTGAGAAAGAGAAGAAAGAGGAAGGTATTCAAGAAGAGCAGGATGAAGGGGCTTTACATTTAACAGATAAAGATGGCGATTCGAATATGATCGAAGAGGATGATGCTCAAATTGAGGACACTCACAATAAACATATAGAAGATCTGAATTCTAGCAAGAACGATGAATTAATTGAACTTGATGAAAAACAAGAAAATGATGCTACCACAGCTGATCTAAATGAGCCAAATATCGAACTAGATGCACAGGAGAAACAAAACACTGAACAGACCAAACCATGGATGAAATCTGCTGCAACAGCGAAGATCAGTGCCGATCAGATTGAAAATGCCTTGGAGGTTGGTAGACAGCAGGACGTGACTGAATGTATTGAGAATGTCCTAATACAGATAGAAAGTGCTCTAGAACCTTTGAAGCTTGATGATGATAACGAACAGATCGATTTAGTAAAACAACTGTTTTATGGTAAAACCAAGCAAACGCTAACACCAGTGGATCCATTCTCTAAAGAAGAAGTTGAAGCGGCAAAGCCGAGAACAAAAGAAGAGAGGTTTTCGAATTTGATCGTGAATATTGGCGATCATCCACGGGATATCTACGATGCTTTAGATACATATTTCACCGAAGATCTACTTGAGTTAGATAATGAAGAAGTCAAAAGGTCATTGACTATAACGGAATTGCCGGATATATTACAAATTCAGATTCAGAGAGTGCAATTTGACAGAGAGCGTCTGATTCCAGTTAAATCTATTGAACCATTACCCTTTGAGCAAAACTTGTACATGGACAGGTACATGGAAACAACTGACATAGAATTGATCAACAAACGAAAAGAGGTGTTCCATTGGAAGCATAGAATTGCTGAATTGGATGACCGTAAGAAAAGACTTTTGAAACCAAATGAAAATGGATTGCCATTGAGAGATGTTTTAGATTCAACTAAACAGTTCCTCAGTTCGCAGGTTTTGAATGATATCGGTCTTTTGATTGACTCAAATATCCTTGAAGTGTTGGATGACCAAATTAAGAAAATCGATAATGAACTTGCTGATATTAATCAGGAAGTTGAAGAATTGCAATTGAAAATCAGCGGTCAGTTCAAAAATCTAACTGAAATTGGATACTCAGTCTTTGCAATATTCATTCATAGAGGCCAAGCTTCTTATGGTCATTATTGGATTTACATCAGAGATCCTAAATCAACCTTGTTTAGGAAGTACAACGATGAGATTGTGAGTGAAGTCACTCTTGATGAAGTTTTGAATTTTAGTGAGAATAACAATGCTACTCCATATTACTTAGTTTTTGTTAAGAATGAGTTGCTTGACATCATTCAGCCTTTGAAGAGAGAGGTTTATTAAAACCTGTTATTAGTTATTTAGAACTTTTATAGTTGAACATGCATATTAAACATCTAGAATCACAAAACTATGCTTTGTAAATTAAGATCCGTCTTGAATGACACTCATAAGAGCCTGGTCTATGTCTCTAATAATGTCCTCATAATCTTCGCAACCCACACTAAGTCTCAGAATGTTACTTTTGCTGGATTCAGAATCTAGATTGACGAAGTTAGGGTTCTTGGAAGTCAATTCGACTAATGTTTCTCCTCCTTCTATATTGGGGTTATTACTCAGGAAGTTGAACTTGGTCAAAATTAGCTCTGCTAGCTGTTGGTTTTTGAATTCTAGAGCAAGAACAGGATTATAGTAACCATTCAGTTGACGTTTGACGAAATCACTCAATTGCATAGAGGAATGATGGATTTTAAGGATGACAGAAGAGTACTTTGCTTGGTTCAAAATGAGAAATTTGATGATCTTCTCTGTATTCTTACATTGTGTTAAAATTCTCATTTTGTAGGTTCTAAGTGACCTCAGAAGAAGAAAGGAATCAAAATTTGCAATATTTGTTCCCAAAGATAGCCTCTCATTTAGTAACTCCAGTTTATCCCTTTTGCTTTTGCAGACAACAAACCCTGCACCTAAATCAGAGACACCTGCCAGATACTTAACAGCTGAGTAGACAATATAATCGGCATCGTACTGAAATGGAAATTGTAGAGGAGGCGGGGCTAAGGTCGAGTCAACTAATAAATATGATTGTCTTTGATGGGCAAGTTTTGCAAACTTTGATATATCCAAAACATATCCTTCAGGGTTCATGGGAGTTTCGATTAAAACAACAGATTTCGGTGGAAGCTGATCTATTTCATCAAGTGAGAGTTTCTGTAAGTTAGTTAGCTTAGACAGCAGTTTTATCACTCTATGAGTTCCCTGATAACCAGAATCATTAACACAAATTTTAGGGGGATTCAAATAAGACAAAATTCCCATAATCGCTGAAGTTCCACTATTATATATGGTAACATAGCCATCTGTTATGTTTTCCAGAATCTTTTCCACTTTCTCTGAATTTGGATGAGTCTTTTTGGAATAGGTAAAGTTCTCTAAGACATAAGGTTGTTTTTTCAAAGGACCCGACTGTGTGTATTGCAGAGGGTCATGAAATGTAGGATAATATGGCAGTCTTTTATTCTGTGTAATTAATGAATCATCTGGCGAAGGAGGTTGGGATGGTTGGACGAGTGGTTTATGAACTTGCTGATCTTGTGACGGATATTGTATAACATTCTGCGGAATCGGGTTTTGATGAGACTGTTGTTGGATATCTAATAGAAACTGTGGATCATTAACAACATTTGACTGTGATGATGTACCCGAAAGTGTATTCAAGAAGGAAGACAAATTATCATCTGAGTGGATCAACCTTGTATTGAATCCAATGCTTGAACTGTTGAATATCTCATCAAACGCAATATCAACCTCTGGTGTTTCACTGAGTGAATGTAGTGGTGGTATAGAAATTGTACCATCTGGAACGGGGGTAACATGCTTTGGTTTTGATTGAACTGGGGCATCAATGGATTTGCTATTTTCGGTCAGATTGACAGATATTCGTGTTCCTGAGGTGCCTTCCTCAGACTGCGGCGATTTTCCTGTGGATAAGGCAGTAGTATGGGTATTTACAAACTTATTGGGATTTATAATCTTACCTCTTGATATGAAGTTTCTCCTCTTAAAAGAATATAGCATTCCTGCACTTAATTTAAAGTCTGGATCATGATAGCCAAACTCTGCAAGATACTTGGAGAACGTGTTCTTGATCAGCTGATCAGTTATGAGAGTGCCATCGTTTCTTAGACTTATATCCTCTAGATACTTTTCAACAGCTTTGGTCACCTCTGGATACTTTAAAACGGGCTTTCGTCTGTATGCATCCAACGTTGGATTATCAAAGAGCTCTTTTCTGATCTCTTGTTCTTTAAGCACCCAGTTGGAAAGGGTTGCCTGACTGATAGAGAATTGATCCAGCATTTTGAAGTGTTCCAAGGCTTCCATCTGTGATCTTCGAGGAGGTCCTTTCAGATAATCCAGGGCTGCGATCTTCTGTCTTAGTGTAGCACGGGGTAGTCTGTGGGGACCACTACGAGGATTTGGCAAAGGTTTGGTTTCTGACATCTCTGGGTGTGTGTTTGATGTAGGTGGCATATTTTTAACTCCTGATTGATACAGATATACATTGAAATCCGCTGGAGTTTGTGAAATGAAGAAAGGGTCTCGTTCTCTATCTATTTGATTAATAAAAAAATGCTTTTGTCTTGTATATGGAGAAACTAGCCTACCTCAGTAAAATTGGAATATGTCGGTCAACTTACCCTGGGAGCATTTATTTAGGAAGCCTTTCTGAATAAGCTATATGTGCATTCGTATATTTACAACCCGTTGCAATGACAAAAGAATGGATATCGGATAAAGAAGAAAGAGGAACCGTCAGTTGAATCGAGGATATTCCCCTTTTTAAACAAAGGGCTCGCTCGCTCGCTCGATAAGAACTGTGCAGGGACCGGGAAAAAGACTTTTTAAGAAACTCGTCAAAACTGATTATAATATCGGACAATACGGGATTCAGAAATACCTTTTCAATTTGAAAGGGGGCGGCTTTTATGAATTTTTTTGTGTTTTTTTTTTCTCTAGCGATTGAGATTCTTTAACATCCGTGCACTGAAGGACGTTCACCACCCAATTCTATTTTCTTTCCGGGCGAGGTTGTGATTGATGACATGGAAGTAACAAGTTGCAGATTATCGATGAAGAGCGATGAGTTTGAAGCAGTGAGTGGGGATAACAAAGAAGGTTCTGAAAACACCGACAGACATTAAAAGGACAAGAAAGTTCTAAGAATCAGAACTTAGGAGTTCGGAATAGGTAATTGAACTAATAGACACACAAATAATAGCGGTCAGACAGAAAGAGGCTGGATTTACTATAGAAAGGTTGTAGTAATTTTACTCAGAGATTAAAACAATAAGGACCGAGATAGCATTGAAAAATACATCATAACAAAATGTCATCAGGACTTTCCAGGCGTCGTGGTGGTAGGCAAACCTCCACATTAGAAGAGCAGTCCTCGTCTGCTGATGACTCGAGAGAACACAAAATTGCTTATGATCCAAATGATTTGGTGGATAGTTCCAAAGGCCAGAATTGCCCATTATTGACCTTGATGGAGGAAGTTCTATTGATTGGATTGAAGGATAAAGAGGGATATTTGTCATTTTGGAACGATAATATATCCTACGCATTAAGAGGGTTGATTATTTTAGAACTGGCATTTAGAGGTAAAATCAGAATGGTTAATGACCCTGCTAGAAAGCGTTTTGAGTTTCCTGATAGACTAATTGAGTGCATCGATGGCTCATTGACAGGGGAGACATTATTGGACGAGGCTTTGAAGTTAATCAAGAACGATCCCCAACATCTGAGTGTTGCAAATTGGATTGATCTGCTTTCCGGAGAAACATGGAATTTGATGAAAATAAGCTACCAATTGAAGCAGGTTAGAGAGAGATTGGCCAAGGGACTAGTTGATAAGGGAGTTTTGAAGACAGAAAGAAAGAACTTTTTGCTTTTTGATATGGCCACACATCCAATTCAGGACCCTACACCTAAAAAGAATGTCACGACCAGGATTCTTGCATTGCTCACCAATAGAAACTTCATTATAGAATACGACGAGAAGTATTTCCCACAGTCAACAAGCTACAAATATCTCAGAACTGTCTGTTTGGCGGCTGGATGCTGTGCTGCAAATGTTCTGGAAAACATTTTGATGGACCTAAGCTTCGAAAACAGAGATAACGCTTTCATAAGAGCAGATGAGATCTTGAACCAATTCAGTGAATATCCATTTATTGACAAACCATCTAGTATTGGTGTTGGTTTGAATCTATTCAATGAGATTAACAAAGAAATTGACAACGAAAAGCCAGGTGATTTGATGTTAGAGGTGGTGGCTGCTGTCATTGCCGTCTTTGGCAAACTGGATTCTATTATTTAAATTTAGATTACGTTTGCAAGTCTTACTAATTTGTTGTGTTTCTGCTAGTGTGATAAGTCGTTGGTTCGTCGTATCTTTTGACTCTAGTAATACATTACGCTCACTATATTGTTTTGCGACTGCTTTCTTTCATGGCGATAACCTGTCTTTGTGCAACAAACATTTTGCTGTCACTAATAAGCCATACGATTTTATAGTTGTTCCTTCTTCTTCTTCTTCTTTATTTCGGATGTGGATGCACATAGAAGAGTCTTATTTGTCTCTTTGTGTCTATCTCCTGAAAGGGCTCGTAGCTGCTCAACCAGGTTAAGGACAATAAACAATGAATCGACCCATTATAACTACAAGCTGTTCATTTTCCTAATCACATTATTTCTGTTGTATTATGACCATCTCTCTGTTCTGACTGACCTAAAATCCTGTTATTTGAGGTCCATATATCTAAAGGCTGGAGGCTTCGGAAAATTAGTAGATGTAGAAAAAGTCTCCGAAAAATTAGGAGGTCTGAAAAAGTCCCCGAAATATATAAGGATACATATCTTTCCAATATACCCTTTTGCTGTACAATTGTGAGTTCATTCTTCCATAATCATTATTTCCTCATAGTTAGTTTAGTGATCAACAAAGTATCAGAACATCTTGCAAACTAACCTCAAAAACAGCCATGGAATACCTTGTGATTGTCTTCGATAAGCCTGGATCTGTAAGTAGTCTACAGAAACTCATAGAGGGTAAAATACCGAGATAAAGTTGGAGTACTAACAGAACAATTGGGTGTCAAACAGGACAGATCACCAGTCAGAAAGGAACATCTAAGCTCAATTGCTCCTGCATTTAAGAAAGGAGTCACTACTTGCGGTGCCATCTACACTGACGAGACTAAATCAACTCCAGCTGGATCTGCCTACAACATCGTTGCCAACTCAAAGCAGGAAATCCTAGACTTCCTCAAGCAGGACGCATTTGGAAAGGCCGGCATCTGGGATCTGGATAATGTTCAGATATATCCATACAACTGTGCTGGAAGAGTGGCCGCTAATATCCTGGAACTTCCTAAATAAATGCCTATAGAAGCTGAAAGGAAAAGGTATCTTATGTTATCAACGTATACGTATACTATATACTAAAATGGCTCAAATTAGTAGGAAAACACAACCGATACAAATTGGTGGTGAATGATGCAAAAAAACACACAATTGTTTGTATAAGTAAATGTCAGCTAAAGGTCAGAATACAGAAGAATCAGCAATATAGACTGCGTTTCCCCGTTCGACAGATAGTAGACAAAGACAGTCGACCCTAGACAAATCAGTAACCTAGTCCAATCAAATAATCTGCTAATTGTTCAACGATCTTAGCAGCCTCTCCTGCCTGGACACCCGCAGGGTAATGTGCAATCAAAATAGCCTGTTTGGTCTTGACACATAGAACACCCTCTGCATCGTGCTTTCCGTAAATGGATCTGGAGTCGGCTCTGATACAGAAGTTCTTCTGGTTCTGGATGTGTAATCCAGACGAGTAGAGCTGTGAAGGATCTGTGAATCCACGGACAACCTCTTGGATCTCGTTTGGATTCAATTGGAAGTTATTCGATGTGGCCCATAGAGAGGAACCATCTGCTCCGTAGATAGAGGCCTTGTCCAACTTTCCAGTGGCAACTAAGTTATCGGTGTATGCTATATAACAAAAACAGGTTAGTACCAACGGTCAAATGTCCTTGTACACCATGACATGATCTCTATATATTCTGATCCTAATTTGTTTCTGGATCTTTCTATCAATCATGTTTTCAAATCATGTCGTAAATCTCTTTTCCCTACTTACCGTTCCAAGACATCTTAATACACTGTATTCAGGTGATATACAAGTAGAGAACAATTAATAGTACCTCAATTCAAAACCAATTGAGAAATAAACCATAGTCTTTCTAATGGTTAACTAGTCCTAAAACTGTTGTTGTTATTGCAATGTCCCATATAAATTTATTCGCGACAGGATATGTAAAAATTACCCGGCCCTTTAAGTTAGGCTCTGGTCTCGTGCTCTATGATCTTGATCAGTGATCTGAATCACAGGACCAGAACCACGGCCTCCATCAGAACAATCTACAAGAAAACATCCTCAACAAATAACCAATTATTAATCTTCAATCTATTCTAAAATACACATATGACAATGTAACAGACAATGCATCAACTTAAGTGGGAAGTCTTCTATTCATCGTCCTCATCCAGAACAATTCTCCTTTTCTTTCTGACAACCGACTCCTCACCCTCTTCCTCAGGATCTCCCGAGATTGCTTCCGCATCATCATCCTTGTAGATGGCAGCACCTGCACGTTTCAAGCTCCGGAGCTTTTCAGCTGCTTTGTCTAGCTCATCTTCCTCGAGACCAGAGTCCTGTTCATTGTCGCTCACGACAAAGTCATCCCGTTCATCATAAGCCTCATCCTCAGCTTCATCATCCTCAGACTCTCCAACGTCAATGTTGCCGTAGCTGGAACCGGTCTTGTATGATGAAGATCCAGCCCTATCTCTCTCCAGTCTCTCTTCTTGCTGAGCCAATTTAGCCAGCTGTTTTCTTCTGGCTCTCTCAATTTCCCTTTGAGCTTTCTCCATTTCTCTTGCCTTGAGTTCTGGATCCTCAGTAGTAACGATCGTATTTATCTTCTTGGATTTTCTAGACCTCAAATTAGATTGCAAGGTAGATGCCAGAATCCTATGTGCTCTAGAATTGGTGGAGGAAGGAAGAATTTGAACAGATTTGTTCATGTTGATAGATGCCATCAAAACCTGACCCCCTTGGAATGCTAAGAGATTGTCTTCGTTCGGTTTAGGCTTCATCTCAAAGAACTCATTACCAATCTTCAATGACATCGTTCCATCCTCCCACTCTATAATCGACGCATTCGACTGCTTGTACAATTCGTCGGATTCGGTCTTAGCATATCTCCATCTGATGGTGTTCTGAATCTCCAGCTTCTTGAACTCAATGGAATCCTGCAACTCCTTTGTGGTACTCTGTTTCTTCGACTCCTGGAGAAACTCCTCTAACTGTGACTCAAAGTTCGTAGGAGCAAACGGCTCAGGGTCAACAAACAGGAATCTAGGCAAGTTGAAAGAAATCGCATCTCCTGTGTTCTGGTGCGACTTTGGATGTCTTGGTAACGTCAATTCAGCTCTCTGTATATCCTCTTCCGCTTCTTGATCGTCCTGGTCGTCCTGGTCATCTTGCGCAAGAACCTCTTCGTCGTCGTCGTCGTTATCATCGTCATCATCACTGGCAGCATCTATTCCACTTCTTTTAGTTTTGATGGTACTTATTTCTTCTTCACTCTCATCATCGTCTCCAAATAAATCATCTAGTGGTTCCTCTTCTCCGGCATCTTCTGCTTCATCCACCTGTTCAGACAAACCAGATTGTTTTTCCTCGATAACTTGTGCTTCTTTTTCCTGTTCAGTTGAAACAACCTCCGCCATTGCAAGCAACTAATCACCAGAGATATTAGAGTTCTCTATTCTCTGAACAAAGATACCTGGCTGCTTTAATCTTCTCAACCTGTGTCAGGATCATCCATTCCTCTTCATGTTCCTCTTTTATTTCTATCTCTCTAGCCAGCTGGAGTGAGGTTGGAAAACCAAAAAAGACCAAGAAAAAAAATACAAATTCCAATCGACTTGGATTTTTTCCTGGTTAGTTGCCCCGATTGCGTCGAACGACTCAAACAGTCACGTGACACAAATATTGGTTTTAATTGGTCAATGAAAATGGTCTTTTTGGGTTTTACAGAAAAAAGATATTGTATTGGGTGGATTATATCGAAAGAGCTTTAAGGCTTGAATAAGCTCAAGACATTATATTTTTGTTACAACAGTGCAAGTGAACTGGCACAGAAACAGTGTTATCGAAACAGTCACAATGTTGTTCATGAATAGAAACTTCGTATCATCAGTGACGAAAGGTCACAGAGCAATCAACCTCTCGGCTAGAACTCAAAGCAAATGGTTGTCCACATCAAGAAGTTTAAGAAAAGATGAGCATGGCCATACTGAAGCCCACGGTGAAGAACATGGACATGACGAGCATGGACATGATGACCATGGTCATGGTCATGGTCCTCCATTATCTGATCCGGAATCTGTTGTCAACAAGTACACTGTTGGGTTCTTTGGAACCATTTTCGCAGCATATGGATACCACCTGTGGAATGAGTCGTACAAGGCAAAGCATGAAGGTGTTCCATTGATTGCTGCTTTCAAGACTCCAGAGCTACTTGAGGATATCGAGAAGGTTTACAAGGAGTATCAGGATGGTGTTGCCAAGAGAGCTGAGTTTATTGATATTGTGAACGTTGGAAACAAGACAAACTTGAGTAACTTTGTTGCGAGAATAGACGAAGTTCCTGGTAGATATTTCCCAAGTAACGGAAACTCTGAGTTCAACACGATCAGTGATTTGGACAGTCTTCCTGCCAGAAAGAAGCCTGAATATCCATTTTAAGCGCATGACTAGATCTATTTATTAGCTTAGCTTATGGCTGGCTTATTTATTTATTTATTTACTTATCTATTTATTTATTAACCACATATGTTTCTATTTATTGATTGATGTGTTGAAGTAATCTCTGAAAAGTAAATAAGAGGGTGATCATGGAACTGGTGATTAGGGTCTGTTGGCTGATCAGAAGCTGAGAAAGGAGGTGGTGGTGATTTGTTGGTTTTGATGGTGCTGGAAGAGCTGTTTTTTGTGAGTTGTTTCATATGAAGAAAGTGTATTACCAATTGTGCTGGTTATCATCGATCTAAGCTAGTATTGGTGCCCGATTCAGTAAACTTATCGTAATTATGGAGAGACATGGAGAGCAATAAAAACCGACGCGACGATATATGCTCTTGCCATCTCTTGCGTCGATTACGCGTTGTTTACATTTCAATCTTTGAATCTTGTATTTAATTTACCATAATTCAATACAGAAGGACATTCAGGAATAGCTATCTGCCAATATTGCAAACAAAGTCATCATCTAAATATGGCAGTTGGAGCATCAAGACTAGAACTTCTGGAATGGATCAACACCACATACGATTTGTCGTTGACGAAGATCGAACAATGTGGTAACGGGGCAGTTTACTGTCAGATCTTCGACTCCATCTTCGGAGACCTACCTATGTCCAAGGTGAATTTTAGTCCTAGTTCAGAATATCAGAGTCTAAACAATTACAAGATCCTTCAGGGAGGGTTTTCCAAGCATAAAATTACCAGAGAAGTCCCTGTGGAAAAGTTGCTCAAATGCAGATTACAAGACAATCTGGAGTTTTTACAATGGATGAGCAAACTTTGGTCTGAAAATAAGTTAGATGAATACGACCCACACTCCAGAAGAAAGTCATCTGTCCAGAACTCATCGAATGTTCAATCGGGAAGAAGAGTTCTCTCTAACTCATCATCGGGGGTGAATTCGGCAAGTAGAAGAACCTCTCTTGGACAAGCCAATACACCTAACCTTTCAATTCAAAAACAGAGAGACATGAAAACAGCCAAACCTGTGTTATCTACTTCTGTTCGTTCCACTTCTAGAACACCTTCGAATGGAACCATATCAAACACCAGACAACCACAATCTGAAACTGTCTCCAGACTCCAGGGCAACCTCAACCATGCCAAAGAGGAGATAGGAGAACTAAAACAAGTCCAAGAAAGTTTAGAGGCAGAACGTAACTTTTATTTCAATAAATTGAGGGATATTGAAATTCTCTGCCAAAATCTTACTGAGAAAGTTCAAGCAAATGAACCTCTAGACGTCGGTCTTGAAGATGTTCTTTCCCATATTCAAGAGATATTATACAGCACCACAGAGGGCTTTCAAATTCCTGAGGACGAGAATCAGGTCTCTGGAAATAAGGAAAATGATGTCAAGATGACTGACGAGGAAACCTTTTGAAGGGTTTTAGATAACGACTCCTTTCTTGTCCAATCGCTTTTTCCAAGTTTTTGTCATTTTTTCATGTTGGGTTTGCTTCATAATATATACCGTTTTCACTATTGAACTATATCTTGTTAATTGGCAAGCAGTGTATTGTAGTTACAAAGTAGAGTGTTCCTACAGATAATATGAACAACATGGATAATGTCATAAATAAATATTACCCGGACGAGTTCTCAGAAAAAGTTGTCAGGCAAGATTGAAATCCCGAATTGTTCTAGGTCAACCGAGGAAAGAGTTGTGGCAAAGAACCATATAGAGGGATATAATATATTCTTCTCCTTATATAAGACGTGTGTACCATTGGAGGGAAACAGTGTCAAATAAGCACGGTAATTAGTTCAAAGGATCTCTCCTACGGATTAAAACATGCTTCTGCGGAGATCCCTTCTAAACTCGAAGGCCGGTTTATTCAGTCCCTCTATAAGAGTCAGACAGGCTAGAGCATTAAACAGAATCACCCTTGACTGCACATTAAGGAGCTTTTCGAGTATCAACAGCAAGTTACAATTCCGTCAGACATATAGAAACCTCAATGAGAATCCAGATAAGAAAGATGACAAGAAAAAAGGTGACGATAAGAAACAACAACAGCCACAAGATTTCTTCAAAAATACTAAATGGACAGATTGGGTGCTTCCAAGTATAGTTTTGACACTATTCTTGAACAGCTTGTCAGGAGATGTCGAGACCAATCAAATGACATTCCAAGACTTTAAAGTGAATTATTTGGAAAAGGGTCTTGTCAGGAGAATCAACGTTATCAATGATAGCTTTGTAGAGGCTGAATTAGTTACACAACATCCAAAAGTGGTAGTGTTCACAGTTGGATCTGTCGAGTTTTTTGAAAGAGAGATTGATCAAATTCAAGATAATTTGGGAATACCTTCAAATGAAAGAATACCTGTTGCATACTTACAGAGATCTAGCATTTTGTCCTACATTCTTCCATTCCTCCCAACCTTGATTTTGATTGGAGGTACCTACTATTTAGCAAGACAAATCCAAAAGAGGGGACCAGGAGGCAAAGGTGGTGGGCCTCTCAATTCTATTATGAATATGGGTAAATCCAAAGCTAAACTTTTCAATCAAGAAACTGACATTTCTGTGAAGTTTAAGGACGTTGCCGGCTGTGATGAAGCCAAAGAAGAGATTATGGAGTTTGTTACATTTTTAAAGCATCCTAAGAAGTATGAGCAACTTGGTGCAAAGATTCCTAGAGGTGCAATTCTCTCAGGACCTCCTGGTACCGGTAAGACTTTGTTGGCTAAAGCAACTGCAGGTGAAGCCGCTGTTCCTTTCCTTTCTGTCTCAGGTTCAGAATTTGTGGAGATGTATGTAGGTGTTGGTGCTTCTAGAGTTCGTGATCTTTTCGCAACTGCAAGAAAATTAGCTCCATGTATTATTTTTGTTGATGAGATTGATGCAATTGGTAGAGCAAGAGAAAATTCCCCAATGGTCTCTAATGATGAAAAGGAAGCCACTTTGAATCAATTGCTTGTTGAAATGGATGGTTTTGAAAGCACCGATCATATTGTGGTTCTTGCAGGTACAAATAGACCTGATGTGCTGGATAAGGCCTTGACTAGACCGGGAAGATTTGATAGACATATTAGCATTGATAGACCAGACATTGAAGGAAGAAAGGCCATCTACAAGGTGCATTTGAGACCATTGAAACTTGAACACGAAGTTACTGATGAGTTTGCTGGAAGACTGGCAGCTCTGACTCCCGGATTCTCTGGTGCTGATATTGCAAATTGTTGTAATGAAGCTGCACTAATTGCTGCAAGAGAGGATGCTCAATCCGTGAAATTAAAGCATTTTGAAATGGCAATCGAGAGAGTCATTGCGGGATTGGAGAGAAAATCCAGAGTCTTATCTCCAGAAGAGAAAAAGACTGTTGCTTACCACGAGGCCGGACATGCTATTTGTGGATGGTACTTGGAATATGCTGACCCTCTGCTTAAAGTTTCTATTATCCCTAGAGGACAAGGTGCATTGGGTTACGCCCAATACTTACCAGGAGACCAATATTTAATTTCCGAGGAACAGTTTGAGCATAGAATTATCATGGCATTGGGAGGTAGAGTGTCTGAGGAGCTGAATTTCCCAGATGTGACTACCGGTGCTGCTGATGACTTTAAGAAGGTTACTCAAATGGCCAACTCGATGATTTTAAGATTGGGTATGTCCAAGAAATTGGGAACTATTACTTTTGAAAGTTCTAACCAGCAGATGCAAGTTCATAAGATGTACAGTGAGGAAACATTTGAAACTATAGACAGTGAAGTGAAGAGGGTAATCAACGAGGCTCATGATAAATGTGTCAAGTTACTTACAGAGAAGATTAACGAAGTTGAAATTGTTGCCAAGGAACTTTTGACCAAGGAAGTTATTACTAGAGATGATATGATTAGACTTCTTGGACCAAGACCATTTGAGGAGAAGAATGATGCTTTCAAGAAGTATTTGCTTCCTCAAACTTCTGAAGATGGCGAGAATCCTCACAGCGATGAGGGTGCCAAATTGGCCTAAATTTATTAAATCACCAACTACACATGTACATAAATTATATTATTGAATAAACTTATGTTTTTGATTGACTATATATATATCATCATTCCTAGATGGTTTCTTTTAAGTAGCTCTTTAACAGCATAAGAAGTTAGAAAGTAAAGTATAATAGATCAAATTCTCTTGATAAAAAAGCTGGGGATGAGAAAAGTCACGTGCCAATATTTTTTTCTTGCGATCTGTGATTTTCCCTTGTTTACATGTTTTTGTAAGATTTGTAGGTTTTCAATCTTTTTTCTTCAAAATATGAATACAGACACCTTTTCTTAATGAGAAACCATCATTCCTTGTCAACCTAACAATGAATACGTGTGAAAACAACAGAGGGGTTAATGGTTCGTTCCGGCACCTCTCCAGCAGCGGATCAGGGGGATCAAACGGGTCCAGTGGATCTCATACTACAGATTTCTCGCGTATAGAAATGGATAAAGAGAACATCATTCCTCTTAAACAAGGTCGTTCTGCTAGTAGTTTAGCCAAATCACTTTCAATCAATAAAGAGGACAGACGTGAAATCCTTTCACGTGAAAGGGCAGAACATGAGGCACAACTACGACCTGAAATTCTGGAGGAGCTAGATGATCCTCTGGAACCATATCTTGAATATCTTGAATGGATCCATAACAATTACACAGCAGGCTGTTCTAATGACTCTGGACTTATACAGCTACTTGAGAAGATAACACATGATTTTAAAGACGACGACTACTACAAAAACGAAGTGAGATATTTCAAGGTCTGGATTGAGTATATTAAATTCAGTGACAATCCTAAGGATATATTCAATTACCTTTACAAAAAGAAGATTGGACTCAGTTTAAGCTTATTTTATGAAAATTTCTCTAATTTCATGGAAATTGAAGGGGATTTTAAGAAGGCTGAGGAACTGTATATACTAGGAATAGATGTCAAAGCTAGACCATTGAATAGATTAACAAAAGCTTATGAAAACTTCAAATTGAGGAGACAGCAAATGGGAGACACCGATCAGAGAAAAAGAGCAGCATTGGGACAGTTGCAAAACCCTGGAGGTGGTGGATTGGCTGCAACTAGTAAAGTTCTCGGAAGTAGACCAAGTTCCAAGTCTAGCTTTAGTGTCTTTAATGATGTTTCACGGAAAGATGACTCTAGAGATTTGAGCAATAATCAGGGGATTTGGAGCCACTTAGATTCAATGAAGAACTCGAAGAAAGAAAATGTGTTGCAACCCGTTTCATGGACTGGAGAAAAGCTAGCTCAACAGTCCTCTCGTTCTTCAACGCAGGAGAAGGAGTGGTTCCCTGTGTACAGGGATGATCTCAATAAATTTCCTATAACTAAAGTCATCCACAATGTTGGAAAACGAACAGAAAAACTCGACTTCAACTTTGATTTGCTTTATCCCCCTGAGGCCGAAGAAAGAAGTTTAATTGAGATCTTGGTTTTGAGCAGAAACTGTTATTATCCTAAGAAACGGAAACTAGATACAAACGATGAAATAGAAAAAAGTCCAATCAAAAGAGTACATTCAAAAAGTGAACCAGTTATTCCCGAAAAAGATAATGACACAACAAAACTGCTGAATTCTCCAACATTGACATTTTTTTCGAAGCAGTCTGTTAATGAGGTGTTTCAAATGATAAACCAGCCTTTGAACGAAACGAAAACCCCGGAGGATTCCAAGGCCATTATGGGAGAGGAAGAGGAAGAGGAAGAGGAAGAGGAAGAGCCATTGGATCATGGATTAAGCGACTTTGTTACGGAGACTATTACAAACGGCATCTCAGTTCCCAAGCCAACAGACACACCCCTAAACATCTCTATTACGACTCCAAGTAAAAACAAAGGTTCTGAAGAACAGGAGCCCGTGAGTTCGCCATTTTTTGATGAGCCAATACATCATGACGTTGCCAATCGTGATGTGTTGATCAACCCTTTTGATACCAGCCTACAAAAAAATCTGTTGAATAAAGTTTCCCCTGATTTAGTTTCGTACTCGGGTTATCAGAGGATTGACAAACCAATGAACAAACTGCATACTTTAAAGAAGATTTTCAAGCCTAACAGTGCACCAATAATGGGAAGCAAAAGTTCGATGTTAGAGTTTGGAAACCAACTTTTCTGTGTTACAAAAGAACTAGGACAGGGTGGATATGCCACTGTGTATTTAACAGAGAAACCAGATGGAAAAATGAACGCAGTTAAAGTAGAAAGCCCTTCAAATGAATGGGAATTTTACATTTTGAAACAGCTTGAGAAAAGATCCCCGTTAGATTTCATCAAAGCCGAAAAGTTTTACAAGTTTTCAGACGAGTCCTATTTAATTCTACCATTAATGAAGCAAGGAACCTTGCTTGAGTTGGTAAATCTTAGTCATCAGCCACAACCACTCAAACTAGAGGAGTCTGTGGTCATCTATTTCTCTGTACAGTTGATCCGCCAAGTTTTGAATTTGCACTCAGTGGGGATCATACATGGAGATATCAAGCCAGACAATTGTATGCTAAAACTGGGTTCAATAGCACCTAATCAAAAACCAAGCTATAGTGAGCTTGTATTAATTGACTTCGGAAGATCAATAGACCTGCAGCTTTTTCCATCGAATGTTCGCTTCACAACGAGCTTAGAACACACCGACCAGCAGGATTGTCCACAGATCAGAAATGGAGAAGCATGGAAATTTGAGCCTGATTACTACGGAATAGCTAACTTAATACATACCATGCTCTTTGGAAAGGTGATTAGTGTTCATAAGAGTGAACAAGACAATGAGTGGAAGTTGAAGGAACCTATAAAGAGATATTGGCAGACGGAATTGTGGAAGGATTTGTTCAAGATACTTTTGAACTCAGATAAGTACACAAATAATGACGGAACCACTGACAATTCGTTAATTGAAGTTCTTTCCAAGTTCGAGACATGGATCAATTTAAATTGGGCTGCTTGTGGATTGACGAAACAGCTTATAAAGATCCAAGATTATATGACTACTCAAAGTAAACGCAAAAGAAAATAGTTACATTGCAAATTAATAAGCTATATTGTTTATATAATTAATTTACGATCTATTTGAAGTCGATTTCGCCGTACAACTAACTAAGGGAGTTTTTCTTTTCTTTTCAAGAATAAAGAAGCCAACTTTTCTTTCAAAAGCTCTCTTCTTTCTCTTATTTTTCGGATGATCTTTCTATAACCATACTGGTTCATTATAGCCTCTGCCTCCTCCTCAGTAACAGTATCTTTACAAAGAAGATTGAATATCGATCCAAATGCCAGGGACATGACAGTAGAAGTTAAAATAATGACATTATAAGGCATGGAAAAGTCAGGAGTTGGCAGGGTGAGTAACGCTGTAGTGGTGCGCATTTGATAAATTACTCTTCCTGTGTCTTTATCGATCTGAGCAACAACTGCGGGCTCAATCTCAAATCCATGATTAGCATCCGGAGGATACTCTGCGTACCGAAGCATGGATTTATCAAATTGCATAACGAGTTTCAAATCAGTGTTTGCGGGGATTTTCATTAACAGCTCAAGGTGAGAAGGTCTTTGTCTATCAATTGCGGGGTTGTATATGATTTCATCCAAGTACTCTTTGAATTCTGGATCAGCAACAGTGAAGGTCACGGAAGAATTCACAGTCAAGGTAAATGTATGCAAGTATATTCTGACAAACCATGGTAACGTTTCAAATATCACCATCGAGGCATCAGAATCATATGGGTTCATTAAATTGATTCTGAAGCCTCCTGAATCTTGGGAAAAACCAGATAGAGACCTTGAAGCTATAAAAGGTGGGTACAGCAGAGGGCTTATTTGAGTTGAGTCAGATGTCTCATATATTATGTCACAGGGATCTGTGGTTTCTAAGTTGAAGCACACGTTATTAGAAGATTCATCCAAGTTTGTTTCAATTGACACAGGCGAATCAATTGACATTTTCCAGGTTTCGGTATTCAAAACAGAACAAATTTGAGTTGGGGTTTGGGAAATCAGAGAGCCTCCTTGGATAGGTTTACCGAATAGATCGGATATAGAAAACTTCCATTCGGTAGACTCTCCTAGTGGGAAGCAATGGTATAGATCATGGAACTTTGTAGGATCGCATCTCAACTTATCACCAGGTATAGGTTTCGGAATTGGCATCTCATTTCTTTCTAAAGCTCTTGGAACATTAAGTATTAAATTGATCGACTGATTCATCTGATAGTGACACTTGTTAGCATTGTCGCATTCTGTGGTGATATCAATGGACATTGACGACCATTGAGAATTGAAGACTTTATGACCGGTTAATAGGGATGAAATTCCAGCCTTACCTTTGGTTGGAAGAAGCTTGAGGAATGGCGTGAGATTTTCTGTACACACAGGTTCA
Source organism: Ogataea krabiensis (assembly GCA_030582815.1). Lineage (NCBI taxonomy): Eukaryota > Fungi > Ascomycota > Pichiomycetes > Pichiales > Pichiaceae > Ogataea > Ogataea krabiensis. The sequence goes on from JAJMHB010000016.1 coordinate 280,607, forward strand.
CGGGGCAACGCATTTCTCAAAAGATATAAGTTTCCTTCGAACGGTGACTCTTGTCCCTCAATGGATGCCTTTGGCTGAAAAATACTGACGGGGTATGTAGTAGAAGCAGAGTCAATGAAGTTCAAAGAGGCACAAAACAAGCCGGACAATGAGTTTGCCAATTTAATCCACTTGGGAAAAACGTCTTGTCTGGATTCTCCCTCTATCAATGCCCATAATTCAACACCCGTTCCCCCACTGAACTCTCCATCTTCTGGGAGACGACCGTAAACATCTGGATCGTACCAACCTTGGCTGAATCTGAGATGGAGTTCCCTTGTGTTTGTAGTTTGCAGAATTGGACCGAGAAGTTTGGAGAACACAGTGTAATGCTTTGATTCGTCTTCCAATTCCGGATACAATGAGAAGTCTGATGAGTTCATCTGGAAACTGAAGGATGCCAACAAATTGTTACGTTTCAAAGGTTTGAACTCCAGTTTTTCCTTGTAAGGGTAATGGACGTCGACATCTTGAGTGATCTTGGATTGGGGTACCTGATGAGCTTCATTTTCTGCCAAACAGAAACCAGCAAAAACCGCCAACAATAACAACCAGAAACGCCTCATTATTTTTGTTGATTCATGTGGCCAATTGTGCTAGATGATCCTGATGTGTAAACGAGATTCGACTAAAAACAGCACAGATCACACAAACAAAGGTGTTTTGTTTGATGGAAAAATATAACGGTGATACGTAAACGTACCAGGATTCCTTTTTTTCTTGGGGATCCCATTTGCCACGCCAAAAAAAAAGGGTCCCTTGCCACGATTAAATTAGCCACGAATTTCTGCCATAAAAAATAGCGTGTCTGATGACAAAACAAAGCTTCACACAGCTGAGACACGTCTTTGGAGATTTGCAAGAGCTTTTTATCTGTGGAGAGGATCATTCATGAATGATGGCAAGTGCACTGAAAAACAGTATACGATTTTGTGATTATTGGTATCAGATCTATATCTCGGCAATGAAATAGATACTGGAACTCAATTGTGTACAAGTTGGGGGTTGGTTGCACCATTGGAAAACGGGATCAGAAATAAATAGGATTAACCGATCAGAGAACAAAGAAAGATAGATAACAATGTCAGATTCAACAACCAGCAGTTTCAGAAAACCAGGTTTATTTGGCAAGGTGTATAATTCGATTTTTGGAGTATCACCAAGTCCTTTGAACACACAGGTATTCGACAGAAACTCCAGCATCGACAACGAACAACAACATTGGGGAAACACGGATTCAATAACTAATTTCAATACATATCGAAACGCTGGAAGTTTGGGAGCGCTAGATTCAGATAATTATAGTGACAGAGACAACGATATTTATGAAGATACAAGAAGTCGATTCTCGAGCCGAAGAGGTTCGGTGATTGCCCCTCCAATGACACCTTCTAGGGCGTCTGCGGCTGAGGACGAGGATTGGCGGATCAACAACACATTGAGCAAAATAAAAAGAAGTCAGGATAAATGGTTCAGGGATAACAACAATACAGACGATCTATTTTCACTTCCTGGAAAGTTTCCTAAGAGCTCCGTCTCTCCTGAGATACGAACGGCTGTATCAGAGGATGTGAGATTAGATAGTCTATCAGAGAGACTCGAGTCTAACAATCGATTTATCGCTCAATTAATTGAGGAGTTCGATTTGATATCGGGAAACACAGAATTACAACAACTACAGATTGAACATAACGAGCTGCAGAAAAAGTATACAGATCTTCGAGAGGAGCTGAAAAAGGAATTGGATTCCAACAAAGAGATATTTGACGGCTATTTTGACTTGGTCTCCAAATACAACGACCTCAAAGCTGTGAAAGAGAACGAATCTCAACTTTTAGGATTATCAGATAAAGAGCATAAGGTGCTCAAAGAACGTTTGCAAAGATACGAGGATCTGGAAAAGGATTTACGAAAGACAATTGAAGACTTAACTTTCGACATGCAAAAATTGAAGGAGGAAAACGAGAAGCTGAAGGAGCAATCCAGAGCTAGCATCTCCGATGATCAAGACAAATATTTATTTTACAAGACCCAATATGAAGAGATGAAACAAACTCTTCAGAACACGCTATTAAAGGAGAAACGCCAACAAGATAGGATATCCGAATTGGAAAGAGAGTTGGAAGTACATAAGAACACTGTTGGAAATTCGGCAGCAAGAAATGAAAAGAATGATAGTTATTCAAATACACGTCCAACGTCATCAAGATCTCGTCGATATTCTTCCATAAGCTCTTTGGATCAGGACTCCATGCAACTTTTACGAGAGCTTTACTCTGACAAGGTTTTGACTTCCACCAATGTCAACTCTTGGATCAGTCGACCACGAATAGAAACAAATGTAGAAGGGAAATGAAAAACAAAGGTATTCACTTAATCCAGGAGATCCAGAATAATAAAAGTTGGTAACAATGTTATCAGAGTCCTACGAGAATATGGAATCTATTGAGAATTTTAGGTCATGACTTGAAGAATGAGCAGTTCAACAAAGTACGATATGAATCCTCTGGTTTATATATGATACAATTGATGACCACACGCTACAGATGGAAAGAAAGTTGCGTATATATACACCAAGGTACTACTTGTTTGCATGCGGGAAGTTTAGCGATATATCTTTCACAAAGTTGATTAAATTAAATAATATAATAAAGTCCGATTATTCTATAGTTTAAAGTCCAGTTTTAAAATTCGTCTGCGTAAGCCTTTCTCATTGCCATTTTATTACCGAAAGTTTCATGTCTGAGAGAAATCAAGTAGTCAACTTGTGTATCCTGTTCATGTTCATCTTTGGTACCAGAATTGAGGTCTCTTTTTTTGCGCTCAATGATTTTCTGTTCAGCAATGCGTTCATTCAACCAATCCAAAAAAACAGGCTTAGCTTTGAAAAGCTGCCTATTTTCATCTTTGAGAGCTTTCAAGCTATCTAGAAGCTCAATTGCCTCTGGTGTCAAAGTAGATATGCGAGTCAAGGCGTCCTGTGCTTCTAATGCAAAAGAGGAATCCAACTCCCCATCTTGACGGGCTTCTAACTGAACTGAATCGGTCTTATCGTTGTCCAAAGTCAAATCCGACAGAATTTGTATAATTCTCTGTCTTGCTCCAAAATCAGAAACCATATTATAAAGGTTTAACAACTTGATATTCAATTCAGCATCGAAAAATTGTTTCTTGAATAATCCATTGTTTAATACTGAGCCCAAAAGTCCCAGTCTTCTCTTCAAAAGAACGTCGTCCTCATCTGTCTGAATAGTGATTAATCTGTCCATGAAGTCAACTGGATTAGTGAAATAATTGCTGAATATTTTCTGAGATTTTGCGTTGTTTCTTAAGGAAGTTGAAAGAATGATGGTGGAGATTTCTTCAACCCTCAACATCTGCTCTGCAGTCAGCCGCTTTTTTAAGTCAGATTCATAAAGGCCAGACAAAGTCAGAAATAATTTGGTGTGCTGGATAACCTCTATTCCAAAGTCTATATCGGAACTGAGATCGGATATCACTTCTAGACTGTTAATCAGAATTTTGTAATCGTCTGCTTGATTATTCACGAATTGGGAGACATAATACAAATTGGACTCGAGATCATTTCCAATTTCAACATCAGAACTCTTTGGTTTTTGAACTAGAACGTCATCAGCCACAATCATATTTGGTGTTCCACCTCTCTGAGCGACAATAGCAAACGAGTCACTATGTTCTGTTTCGTCAGACAACTTAGCTTCCTTCTCCGCAGTCTCCATGTTCAGCCTGATATCTAGACCAGGAGGGATGATTTGTCCTTCTAAAACTGGCTGCCACTTATCTGTCGGTTCAAATGTTCTAGGATAGCAATTGAGGGGATTGGAATCTGGACAAATTAACTCGTTGGGTTTCGGATATGGAATGGAAACAACCGATCCTATCAAGAGTACAAGTCCAGCTAGGAGATTGAGTTTAAAGGCCATTTACGTCTTTTGCGTCACTGTAGCCCATATAACTACCTTCTGTTACCTTGTGCTATCGTTTTGGTGTTGGAAGATAATTAATACACTTAAATGTTATATTTGCCCTCGATTTCCTTCAAATATACATAAAATTGACTATACTAATTGTACAACTCGAGTGCCTCTATATTAAATTGGTGAACACGTCAAAAAAAAAACTAAGAGAATTAAGTAACATCCGTGCACGGGTATTATTGAACCGAACACAGCCATTAAATTATGTTCTTCCTTTTGACGAACCCCACAATTTTTGCACAGCCATAGACATTTTTCATTGAAATATAACTCCGTCTCTTTTAAGGGTGTCGTCAAGATCATCAAACAACTGTTTCAAATTGGCATTGTATAAACCGTTTGTCTGAGAATATTCTGAGCCTAATCCCGGACTGTCAAATAGCGGGGAACTGATGTTCAGATTATTGTTAACCATGGGATAGTGCGATGCTGACTCGGATGAGCTAACACTTGGGTGGTTAAATGAAGCCAATGAAGGTTGATCGCTGGAAACAACAGATGTTGTGTCACTTAGACGTGGTTCACCAGTAGCAGACCCAATTATAGGGGTCTGTGAACCAAAAGCAGCTGGCGAAAGTGATGTTTTGTAATGGGGCATTCCAAAAGATGATAACTCCTGGGATGGTAACGAGCTAACATCTTTAAATACATTGAAATCGTCTTTTGGAGCAAAACTTCCGGAGTCCAATCCAGGAATCTCACCTATTCTCTGGGTCAAAAGCTTTCTGATCCATTCTTCATCTATATCAAAGTTTTCAGATGTCTCACCCAAACCTGGATTTGTGATTGAAACGCCCAATTTGGATTCGTTGTTAAAGTCCAAAATGACTCTGCACATCTCTTGAATATCGGCTAGTGGAAACGAACAAAGAACGTTTACCTCGCTTCCACCAAAATCTGACTGAGGTTCATTAGCCACGTCAAAATGTGACTCGAGAATATTGCCAATAAACATTCTATACATGAATGTTTGTATTTTGCTAAGTCTCCAAGCGTTGTAGTAATTCTGTCTTAACCTGGTGAGAGCTTTCACATTTCTCTTGAAAAGGAAATATATTTCTTCACACGTATCCTGAAGAAGCGTTCTTAGCTCATGAGAAAGATCACCCTGAATATGCTTGTAGAACAATAAATGTTTAAGTCTGAAAATGATGGAGTTGTAATCCCATACCAATCTCGACAAGGAACCTAATAGAACCGGTGTCAAATAATAGTCATATCCAGATCCAAAATAATACTGCATATCAAACAGTATTTTGTTACAAACCTCACCAATGTTCAACATTGTTTTCATTTGTTTCTTTATGTATTTGAAGGCTATTGCTCGTTTGTTTTTTTCCTGAAAAAACAAGAACATTCTGTAATATAGTGAGTCCAACAATGATTGGGCCTGTATAAACATATCAATTTTGCTCACCTTCTTCAACCTTGAATAGATATCACTGTCGGGTTGATTTGGAGTTAAAACATTGGAAACCTGCCCAATGTTCTCCTCCAGAAATGTTTCCAGTTTACCGATAAATTCCAAGATTTTTTCAGCTTTAGGGAAATTGTAAATCTTTGAGGTCTCAGCTGAAAGATCCTTAAATATTTCAACAAATATCATACGTTCTCTTAGTATTGAAATGGAAGCACGTTCAATTTCTAGATCCATATTATTAGAATTCGATGATCCTAAATATAATGGAATTTTGGTGTCGTAATTAGTGTATGCGGGAAAGTTGATCTCTGGTTGAAAGAATGTGAAATTAGAGGATAGAATGCCACACCAAATTTTGCGCCAAAGGTTTAGCTGCGAGTACCCTTGTTGATCGTTTCGATGGGGAAATGCATCTCTATTCAACCCCATAGAAAGAGCAGTATGAAATGATAAGTAACAAGCACCATCTGCTTCTTTATATTCTCCCCATTCTGGCGACATTTCAAAGGCAATTTTTGTTAATAGGAGAGTTTGAAGCAATTTGAATGGGGGAAGTTTGAATTGCTGGAACAGAGATACATTGATTTGAGCACACTCAAGTAGATTTGGATCCAGTGGATGATCAATTAAGTATTTGATGTTTTCATCTGTTTTTGATTCCAAAATGGGATTCTTCATATTATCGTATAATGTTATGTTTCCTAGATAGATGACAAGCAGAAGCAAAGACAGAGTATATATGTCTGATTTTCGGTTGATTTTGGGTTGGATCTTTACTTCACTATCGCTTCGCTCTCCTATAATCATGCTGACATCTATTATGAATGAACGTTGATCTATGAAGGGATGGAAAGGATAACAATAAATAAAGAAGCGATCAAGAAGCAACCAGGCAGTCTTCTTAAGAGGGAGAACGCTTTGTATCTGCTTCAATTTTGGCGAGTCTGTGTCTAGAGTTGATGCTGTTGTTTCTTTGATTGCAGAACCATAGCGCATGTTTGCCAACACGTCCTGATTCTTTAAAAAAGAACATGAAATGGCTTCTTTCAATCTGCTATAAAAAACATTGATATTCTTTTTATTCTTCACGACATTTTCTTCAGATTCCAGAGGAGCGGAGTTAAGTAAACTGGAATGAAAATTGGGGTTGTTCTTCCATTCCTCGATTTTCAAATTCTTTTGCAACAGAGTAAAGAGGGGATCATTAAGTTGAAGAACTTTGATAGCAAATGCACCTGTAAATGATAAATTCATTCCCTCCATCCTTCCACCTGACGGCAACTTGAATGAGACATCGCCATCAATACCTTCTAGATCTTGGGTGTTAGAGGAATTAGATGACTTTAATTGAGACTCCAGATCCCTGATCTTTCTCTTGAGTTCATCTGCTTCATTTTTAGAAATGTAATCTGTCCGTTGTGGATCGTTCGATGTTGATTCATTCAATTGTGTCTCTTTATCATTTATGTCCGGTTGAGAAGAAACCTCTCCTCTATCAGGATGAGTTTCCAACGAGACATCCGACTTCGATCCAGTCGACGTCTCAGGAACCATATCTGTCTTACTATCAGGATTCATATCGCTTGCCCATGATGGCTCAATGTACTCACACAAATGTCCAATGTGATGCTTCACACATACCTGACATACCGGCTTTGTTTTGTCACATTTCACCTTCCGCTTTCGACAGATCGTGCAAGCAGATGAAATTCTGGGACGTTTTCCATTCAGACGTTTCCCTGGCATTATCTGGAAAGAAGAAATTACGATTAACCGAGTGTTGGCTGCGACTTCTCTATAGTGACTCTATTTCTCCTAAATATTACGAATCATTTTATATAAGAGAGTTAATTATATATCTTACCCATTCTCGCATGTAAAATGGAAATCTGTCATAGAAAATTAAGGGAATCTTAACAAGGGCCGAAAAATTTGTGAATTCCGCCGAATATACCGAAATCTGAAATTTCCAAAAACCCATATAGACATAGATATAGACTTGGCACACGAGATGATCTGCTATTCAAGATCCTGCAAACAATCCATAGAAATAAAGTGTAATCAGAATTGTATATCGATCACAAATCAATTAAATTAACCGGCTCCTCCACTTTTGTAGCAGTAGCTGGTGCGACAGTGGCCGCGCTGTGGAGCACAGCAGGATTTGCATTATGAGGTGAAAGATCAGACGCCTCACTCACCATCTTGAATGTTGTATCTGGACGCGAAAATGTTGTTGCAGGTTCGCCAATCGTAGGGGACGAAGGATATAATTGAGATGGCGATGAAGTCACCGCAGTAAGAGAGCCTCCTGTCTTCAAAGCATTCGAGCCGCCATTATATGAGGTATCCAATGGAGGAAGAGGAGCATACTGCACATGCCCAAGTGAAGGAACTCTTGTTCTATCTGTTGGTTGGGATGGGGTGAAAACTGGAGGCTCCGAATAACCAAAACCAGTCTGCTGTGTTGCCTGTGCAGGTGGAGGGGATTGATATCGAATTTCATATGGTGGTTGGTAAGACACAGAGGAGTTATTAACAGGCACAGTGTAATCTGTTGGAGGAACAGAACTGTACACAGAAGGAGCCCCAGGGTAAATTGTCGTCTGAGAAGGAGATGGATATTGATTGGCCTGATACATATTAGTTGCATTTAATCTCCTCTGAAGTATTTCATCGTAGATCTTTGAGATTGCAAACGTCTTGGAGTACAAATCTTGATAACGCTCCATACTCAAAATCTGTTTGTTTTTCTGGTTTATATATTTGGGCTTGATCTTGAGGATGTTGTTGTATAAGTTATTAAGAACGGTATCTTGAGTGAGCGGGCGACGCTGGTCAATCGGGGTGTTTTTAATGTTATTCAACAATTGAGTAAAACGAACGATGTTTTGTTCCTCTATTGTAGTCACAGTATCGACGTCATAAGACTTTTTTGGCACAGGGTTGCTTGCAGTATTGATTGAAGGCGTGTAGTAAGGTGGAGGAACTGAATGCACCTGTTGGGGAGGAGAGTTAGCATTGGGTAAGAAATTGGCATACATCCCGACGTCATCCTTCTCATTTGGTGGTGGAGGAAGAATAGAGTCCTTTCTAGTTTCATCTTGTTTTTTGAAATCAGCTAAGCTTGCAGCAAGGGCTGCTTTCATTTCTTCATCCTCATCCTCGTAGACATGTGGCTCTGACTTCGACTTCGATATCGAATCTGATCTGGTTGGTGGAATTGGAACACCTGATTCTCTCAAAGATAACTCAATTGCCTTTTTAAGGTCCTCGTCATCATCTTCCACAATCTTGGACTTACTGGAATGCTTCTTCTTCTTGTGTTTCCCAGCTTTCTGTTTGTGCTCCTGATAACAAGTATCACAAACCCTGACAGGAATAGTAATTCCCAGTTCCGGTAGCTCACATGTTTTCGAAGAATGCGTTCCACAAAATACCCCTCCACAAGATCTGCAATGGTGTTTTCTGTTCAAGAATGTGAACAAAGTAGAACACATCATACATGCATCTGAATCTTCCCATTCAGGAGCGACTTTGGATTCTATTAACGAGCTTTCGAAACTCTCCTTGATCTGAGGAAACTGGAAGCCCTCTTTTTGAAGTCTTGTGTAAACCTGATTCACGTAGACAAGCTTGGGATTGGTGCTGAAAAGAATTGACCACGATTGAATCAACTCCAACAAATAGTCCTTGACAGAAGGATTGAGATTTTTATCATTAAGAGTGAGAATTACTGGGTCCATGAATTCTTTGGAAGAGATCTCCGATAAAAACTGTTCTCCTCCATTCTTGATGCAGAAATCTATAAGCTTGAGACATGATTTCTGGGTGTTTGGGTTCTTGTTTCCCATAAATCTTTTCTTTAGCGATCTCATAGCGTCTTTAGGCAACATCTGTTTCGACCTGATCAGGTCACTGATTTCCAACGCTATCGAAAAGTCTATATCTCCATTTGGTATCAGATCTGATGTTGCCTGTGACACCTTCTCGTCAAAGACTGCAGACGAGCTGGATGATCCAAACCAAGACATCTTTGATTATGCAAGATGTTTGAGTAATGGCTATTTATATATAGTTGCTATTTCGAATATATCGACCTCTTTTCTGGTTAGAAATGAAATATTATTCCAATAAAGCGCTCGCTCCAACACTAAGTTATCGTAAGGATATGTTTTCTCCTTTGGATGTGTTTCAATTCGAACTCTTTTTCTAAATTCACAAGGGATGGAGTCTAAAATAGATCTCAATAGCAGTGGCGAAAACTACAGTTATAAAAAGATGGCGCAGACAAAAAAGTGTCAAGCGGGACGAATATTTTATCTTTACGTCGATCGACGCAGTACTACAGATAGCTCTAGGTGCCCTTTCCTCCCACTCCCAATAAATATCCATAAATGACAAGAGATGATATCTGTATACAAACGGGGTATATAAAAAATCCAAAAATGCTTCAATCAAACACTTATAATGAGGTCCAATGTGCAAAAAAAAAAGCATAAACAATGAGAAAGATAAATCTTCAAAGACTAAAACAAATGTTAATGTCGAACTGAATATGAAGTCTATGGGATCAGTACCTTTACCCCTACAAATTTAAACCAGTAGTGACAGAAATCTCTCCTGGAGCAGAAGACACTGCAGGACTCATTAAACTGTGTTCCACAGCTAAGCTGTTCGAACTCTTAGTGGCCCTCAACATGTTATCCAAAACACTGGCTTCGTCTCCCCCATTTTGGTAGTCCATCATACCGTCTTCTATCGACTGCTTGATAACAGAGTCCCAATCTGTAGTGAGAACAAACCAGGTCTGAGATAGAGAAACAAATGCCAAAGCAATAACCATTCCTATCCACAAGCCAAACAGTTCCATTTTAAGGGTGAATCCACAGAAGAAGGCAACAGGTAAGGCCAATAAGTAATAACTGATCAAGTTCAGCCAACCTCCTATGTATTGTCTTCCTTGACCCCTTAAAATTCCACCGGTAACGCACGAAAAGACGTCGTTGACCTGATACACAGCCCCAATAATAAGAACTTTTCCAGCTAGACTGATAACATCAGGATCATTCGAGAAAAGCTCGACAATGTTGGTTCTGAATGTGCCTAATATAATCGCATTCATAACACCAAAAACACCACCTATGTATAATGATGCCTTAGTAGCCTTGATTGCAGCATTTTTGGAGGCCGAACCAATGAACCATGCTATTCTTGTGGAGGCTGCAACAGAGATTGCAAAAGGAACCTGATATATAGTGACACAGGTAGTGGAAACGACAGATTGAGAGGCCAATGCTATGGTTCCAAATCTGGAGGAAGCAAACGAAATGATTTCAAATGCTAACCATTCAGCCTCGATCATCAGGACACCCGGACCTGCTAAGACAAGGGTTCTCTTCCAGTTTTTGAACACATCAGTAGTGAAGCCACACCAACATTCGTACCCTCTAATAAAACAAGAATATGACAGCAACATGAAGGCCATCACCCAGTTGGTTATCACGACAGCAGTTGGGGCACCAAGAAAACCGAAACCGATTTTGGAATCCCAAACAAGCAGGTAATTCAAGACAACATTGAGAGGCGCACAGATAACCAAGACATATGTTGAGGCATGGAAAATTCCCTGTGCTTGAAGGAATTGTTTCAACACTTCAAAAACGATGAATCCAGGAACTCCAAAGATCAAAGTTCTCAAGTAATCTGAAGCCAATCTACAAAGTCTTTCGTCTGGAACAACCGCAGCCAGAAGCGGATATGAACCCCAAAACCAGAAAGCAAACATTGGAATGAATAAGATAGAAAGGAGAACAGTACATCTGAGACAATGCAGTCCAACAGTTTTGTAATCTTTTCTACCGTAGGCCTGGGGACAAAGGGTAGATAAAGAGGATGCAATTCCTTGGATGATACCATAGGATGAAATGTTAGCCAAAAGGTTGGACAATGAAACAGCAGCTAATTCCTGTGATCCTAAATTTCCCACACTGAACACAGATGCAACAGTCAATGAATATTGAAGGAGGAAGGTGATAATTAATGGTATTGACGATTTGGTGAGCATCTCAATCTCTGTTTTGGTGGAAGTCTCAATTTCAAGGATGTTTCCATCATCATCGGTCTTGGTGGGAACCAGATGAAGTGCATTGAGTCTCAGAGACCGCATAGAGGCTCTTCTGCTTTGGATGAAACTTTCCTGCGCAATAGACCCGTAGTCACGAAACGATTCGTTAGCAACAAACGAGAGATCCTCATCATCAGTAGTAGATGATACAGAGTAATCTCTATTCATTCTTGGAATATGCGAATTAGTAGTCATCTGTGTAATTGAGCCTCTTCTCTGTCCAGACGTGGACAAAATCGAAGGCGTTGCTCCACTCAATATCCTATCGTTTTTAAACATGTTGTTCATTTATTGTGAAAACACAATTAATGTGTTCAATTTTGCAGAGCTCTCTAATCAGCAACCTTCCTGATTTCTCTTGTTCGTTCCAATCCTACACTTGCTGTATCCTGGTCTCTGATATCTCCCTTCACCGCTATTTATATCAACACAACGCTTAAAAAACCCCTCTGTTCCAACTCTCAAAACATTCACAACTTTCAATGTTTACTAAATTCTTAAAACGACCGCACTACACCGCCATGTTTTCCCTATGTTCTGCGTGATTTCTTCTTATCTATTAATACCAGCAATTTTAAAGCAAACAACCACGTTTCATTGCTGGTATCATCGAGATGGCTAAATAAAACAATTCTTTTCACAAACCAATCAAACTGACAGGAATCAATCTCCCCTTGAAACGCCTCCTGATACGCTTGGATTTGGATTTTCTCTCGTCATGTTTAAAAATTGAAAAGCTCTAAATATTTCACAGCCAAAAACAAGTTGGTTCATCTAAAACCATAAAATTCTCCCGAACTCATAATTAATCTAATCAATGTACCGTACAAACATTCATTCAAAATCTATCTCAATAGAATTAGTTTATAATTATGAACCTACATAAAAGATAGAATCAATGTCGTCTTTTTACTGATCACACGATCACTAGATAATCCGAATCCCCATCAAATCATAACATATATCGATCGCACCGCGCCGCATCCTATTCAGTCATTCGGTTATCTCATTCCGTTCCATAGTCTCGTCCATTTTTCTAATGCATGCCAGTATTCAGTAATCCAAACTCTATCAATCCATCAAGGCGTAATTAAACTTTCTGCTGCTTCAGCCGTTGATCTATAGTTTGTGCAGATCGTCCTTTTTCACCAGATATCGAATATTCGTTTTGGGATCTTCTATCTCAACTTCTAATGACTGATTGCTAGCAGTAGATTCGTTATCGTTAATTTTAATGTCAATTCGAGGGCTGCTGGTCACTTTCAAGTCGTCAATATCTATTCTAAGAGGACTCTTGTCAATCCTTCTGGAATGCCCCCCTTTCCGGAAAAACTCTCTAATTGACACCCTTCTTGTCGCGCTGTTCAAACCAGCAAGAGTCGAGGTATCCTCTTCCGTGTAATCAGGAATTTCATCAGAGTTCCCTTCTTCATTCTCATCATCCAGAATCCCAGAACTTAACTTGTTAGCTGAACCAGATTGGCTGACAATCATTTGTTCTGAAATTGTATTAAGAACGGCAGAAGAATCTAGCGTTGTCGGAGAATTTCTATCTTGCGTTTCAATACTCATAGGAGATAATATTGGCATATCATTTTCTGCTGGACTAACCGTGGCAACTTCAAAGTTTTCCTCAGTATTTTTGGGCATCTTTGACTTTTTGTTCACCCAGTGGCCAAAGATTCCTCCATGGAACCAATAGTCATATCTCTGTTTTCTAATTAGCTCTTTCTTCCTCAACTTTAAAGTTTTGATTTTGAGATCAATATTATCGAGGTCTAATTCCTCTATTTCTGGAACATCTAATGTGCCTAATTTTCTAGTTGGAGAGCTTGAAGCGGAGTTTTGACTGGAGAATGTCAAAGCATCTGTGCTGGCAGTCACAGACTCGTTTCTATTCTTAAGTTTGTCGTCAAATAGCACGAAGTTAGAATGATCGGCGATAGAGTTACTATTATCTGGCATATCATTTTTCGATTCCTGAATCCTCGGTTGAGCGCCTTTATGAGGTGGGGTACTATTGCTTGCCAAAGAAACCGATTTTTCAACTTTCATGTTTTCGAAAAGAGTATCTAGAATAAAACCATTCGAATCGGGACTTGAATGATCTGGCTCAAAACATAGCGTATCTAAATCCCGGAAATCCACGTTATCTGGAGATTTGTTCATAATATCTTTGGATCTCACTGTTCTATGAAAGATAGCTGTGTTTAACAACTTGGATCCAACATTATCCCTTCTTTTCTTCTTCTTCTTCTCCATTAATGGAAGGGTATGAGGACCCTGCGTACCCAGTGGAGATACACTGAGGACCGACACATCGTCTTTGAAAGAGACCGATTTTTTTGAGTTAGATTCGTCCTCATATAAAGCAGGTTTCGAAGAAGATTTCCCTTGCTTCATTATGGACTTTAATATAGAAGTATTGACACTGCTGTCATATTCTTTCTCGCCGTCGTTGGTGATGTCTGCAACTGAAGCTTTTTCCGCCGTGGAAATATTGTTTGAATGTCCATTATCTTGTTCCTTCTGAGTGCTATCTGGATAGGTAAATGTAAATGTGCTGTTTGGTGCTACCAGATCAAGAACTGCTATTTGGCTTGTGGTAAGCGGGCTGTCTGAGTCATTTTCGGATGGTTTGATTATCTGCTGTTTATTGTTAAAGTTCAGCACCCCCCATGCATTGACCAGATGTGAATGTGTCTTTGATTGGATTTCTTTTGTCTTTCGGCTTTGTAAAGATATCTGTGGATTTTCAATAGTTTGCCTATGAGGTTTTGCCAATCGTAAACTTCCGCTTCTTCTTCGTCTCCTTTTCATGGATAGGGTGGACATAGAATTAATGGTTGAGGAGTCATCAATAGGAAGTAGCGTCTGCATTGTTGTCTACCAAGTCCGATCTATTGTTGACACTGTTACAGGTGGGTTTTGTGCAGAGTTTAGGGCTATATAACGAAGTGATTCAAAAAGAAGAACATCATGTTAAAAAAGGATGAAATTATTTTGGTGGCGGCTCCTTCAAAAATATCGTAACGCTCAGCGCGAGAGAAAGGGTAGTCCCCAAAAAATGGGATCCATCCGTCAAACTTCAATTTTTACATATAACCAGCTTAAGTCATTTGTTCTGAAGCCGTTATCCATAGTTTCTGTTTGGACGTCCTCTTTTGAGATCATAATTAACCCAATTATGGTTTGTGGTCAATACTTAAACCTCTACTTTCTCTTCCAGCCTTAACTGATTCTACCTCTGCTTCCCTTACAAAAACTAAACGCAAATATCCCGATCCAGGTCAACAGGGTAACTTCCATAAGCTAAACCGTATAATCAACACAGAATCGCTAATAACTTCTTATCATTGCTGGTAGTTTCCACTGTTCTTCTTATATAGTGGATCCAACCACCAACATATATCAATAGTGTGTAACCCTCTTCTTCTGTCTGTCAAGGCTACTCTTCTGAGATCCCCCCTAAAAACGAGATAAGAAATTTCTAGTTTCCTCTGTGAATAAACAGCTCTCCCTAATTATCTGCAGATTAGAATTCAAGCAGATCTCTGAATTAGAACCAATATTTTACTATATATGGATGATTATCATGTTTAACTTGCCTTTAAATGTTGTGTCAATCTTTCAGAGTCATTCCGAACCGACTTCCGATTCCAATCCAAAGTGGATCCCAGTGCTCTTTTTTCCTTACAGTTCTCTATCATATGCATCACCAGCATGCTATGACACTTCCTATTTGGGAAATAGTTACACGAATCTGCCAATGTAGCCGTACCTTGCTCTTCAAAACGCCGGGTAACGATTTTGAAAATGACACAATTGACTAGTAATTGGGACTCAAAATGACTCATAATGGGATGAGTACTACAAAGACTGTTAAATTGAGTATTTAATAGAATCAATATAGATACATTAATATCAATATTTGTCATATCTTCGAAGGTAGTAGTCCTGGGCCCAGCGTAAATGTGAGCACGATCTCCTCACAAAAGTTTTCTGAGTTAAAAAAAAAAATGCAAATGAAAATTTTCTTTTGTCCAAAAAAATCTGACATAGTATAAAAAGAATGCTGATTTCCTTCGTTGTGTGCTGTTACAATTTAGAGGGAATTGTTTTTGAATCTCTTTTTTGATCGTCTATCTCATACCAGAAATCAACAGCATTTCTTTCTGAGTAATTCGTTTAATAATTCGCAATGGTAAGTGGAAGAATTTGAAAAGAATGGTTTGTCCTAGACCATTTTCGAAAAGCAATGCTGAACGAGGTGGTTAAGGGACATCCCATCAGATATTGGAGCCAGTTTAAAGAAAGTCTTCTTGATATTTGGTACAATAATCGTGGTTCAAATACTAACTTTTATGTATTTACAATGTTATAGGGTAAGGAAAAGGCTCACGTTAACGTCGTCGTCATTGGTCACGTCGATTCCGGTAAATCGACTACCACCGGTCACTTGATCTACAAGTGTGGTGGTATTGACAAGAGAACCATCGAAAAGTTTGAAAAGGAAGCCGCCGAATTGGGTAAGGGTTCCTTCAAGTACGCTTGGGTTTTGGACAAGTTGAAGGCTGAGAGAGAAAGAGGTATCACCATTGATATCGCTTTGTGG